>JXSR01S056546.1:42647-59526 GCA_000969725.1 Ophiothrix spiculata | reverse complement strand
CATATTTAAAATAAAATAAGCTAATTACAGACACATTTTTTTTTTCAAAAGCCAATTTCTTATATATTTTCATATCTACCTGCATGAAATGAGCCTAAGTTTTTAACCAGACTACATAGCTTTGCATTAGACATTTGTTATTTGCCTTTGTCCTAAAATATTCAAGTAGTGATTTAGGACCAAGTGTACTTTAGGTCCCATCCATAATTTTAGGGTTGGGGTTTAGGGTTAGTGTTAGGTTTAATGTAGGGTTAGGGTAAGGGTGTAGGGTTAGTTTTAGGGTTTAGGGTTAGGGTTTCAGTTTAGGGTATAGTTTTTGATGGGACCTAAAGTATACTTTTTCCGTGATTTATCCCATTTCCAAAATAAACAACACTATCCAACATGTATAAAAGACTCATATGTCAGTATATATATATCAAGCAAACTGATGAACTCAGAACTCACCATATTTAAAATAAAATAAGCTTACAGACTAATTTTTTTTAAAAGCTAATTTCTTATATATTTTCATATCTACCTGCATGTAATGAGCCTAAGTTTTTAACCAGACTACATAGCTTTGCATTAGACATTTGTTATTTGCCTTTGTCCTAAAATATTCAAGTAATGATTTAGTACCAAGTGTACTTTAGGTCCCATCCAGAATTTTAGGGTTAGGGTTTAGGGTTAGTGTTAGGTTTAATGTAGGGTAAGGTCAAAAGGTGTAGGGTTAGTTTTAGGGTTAGGGTTTAGGGTTAGGGTTTAAGTTTAGGGTATAGTTTTTGATGGGACCTAAAGCATACCTTTTCCGTGATTTATCCCATTTACAAAACAAACAACACAATCCCAAACTTGGTAATTATTAAAAAATGAACAGAAAATTATTTTTTAATTTGAAAAAATAATGCATTCTGATGCCAGATGACAAATATTACCAAAAGCCCTCTAAAACATTAGAAGCAATAAAATTGGTAACCGATGCATTATATTTTCAAAACAATTTTGTCCTTTAAACAAATTTTCTCTGTATAGTGTAGCTGTCATACAGATGAAGTAGGTAAGCTTAATGTAAAACAAACCTATTTACTACAATATCAATCGAATATGTATTCAGGAGCGGGGTTCAGGACAACTTGACTGAACTGAACTAAACTGAACAGATATAGCTTACAACAACATAATCCTTACCACTGCTAGATGTCGCAGACACAAATGATCTCTGTATATCAGTGAGGTAGTCTATGATGAATGAACGATGCATGGAAAGTGAAGAAAATGAGTTGTGTAAGAGTCTTAAATGAGAATCATGATATTGTGTGATAAGGCCACACTAATTTAATTGTTTGTCTCAAAGCTGCCGCGCGTGTTAGTTTAAACATGCGCATTAACACCGCCAAATTGTGGAAATTTGATTTTATATTTTTTGTCAAATAAAACCACATCGAAGATCACAAATCTTGTCCTGTGGATCGCAAAATAACTGAATAACAAACATACTGTTTTATATACAAGTAAATATCAATGAATGGAAAATGAATGGCGAAAGTGGCAAGTGTAACGCCTGGTATAGTTGGAAAATTTTTACTAAAAAAAAAAAAGGAGAAGAAAAGGAAAAACGCATTCCTCATTAGGTTTTCAAATTTGGGTGAGCTTTGAGACAAACAATTAAATTAGTGTGGCCTAAGACGATGACACATGATGATGGTAACAAGAGTTTTTGTAATGAAAACTGGTATAATATAAAGTGCAATACAAGAAATTGCATTCCTCAAAATAATGCAACTGCAGAATTTGGAAGAGTGAATTTAGAATGGGTGGTATGTCTTTAAAACATTTGATGTAGACGTAGCTGCCATTCGCCATCATAACAATACTGGCTCATACTTAAAGGGGTTGCCCATCATCATAATTCCTAAACATCACTTTTTTATAAATCACATTTATTTGGTAATGGTTTTATGAAAAGAGTGAGACCATACCACTGTAATTGCTTCCTCAAAAACTAAGAAATGTTGAAATTAGAGACAAATCTTTCCATCCCAATATTTATGGTTGCCAGTAACCCTAAATTCACATTGGCTGCTGAGTGACACTGACGTGGGGATTTGGTTTAATAATGTGTCAAATTCACTCTAATACATGTAGATATTGATTATGAGCTCTGTTTGAGGGAAAACACAAAATGAATCATGATGTTCAACATAAGATGCTAGTATTGATCATTGCTTACCAGATTGAAGCGATCCATAATCACTTGGCTCTTTCTCGATTTCTGGAAGACCTGTATTGAATGAGAATGTTAATGAGATGTATTAGAACACTAAATGGTTTGCTATATGGGTGATATGTGTATGTGTTATGTTTGTTTCAGAATGTCTGTCATGGTTTGCAACAAGTACACATTGCAAGATGAGGGAATAAATCAAGTTAATTTTAGTTGTAATGGCACATCACAAATATACGTCTTGGGATGTTTTGGTGGACATGAATAATTAATTTGGCTTGAATGACCACCGATTGCTGATTTAATAAAATTGTATGAGGGACTGCCTAGGAATTTTGTATATTCTGATAAGGCGCTGGAGCACAATTAGGCCACAACTTTGTGCAGCCGGCCACAACCTGGCCACTGCCTTGATTTTCAAGATGGTGACCATAGGCTTGATTATGCAGGGTATATGTTTGCATGATTCCAAAAACACAGACTAATTTATTTCCAAGTATCATATTGGTTTAATTAAATTGGCTGTTTGTCGCATACTTCAAAGATTTACAGAGTAATTAAGTAAATGTGACCTACCCTTGTCAGGTTCAGGTTCTTCAACAACAGTCTTGATAGGTGCTGGGTGGAATGAGATGAAACCAAGTGAGATGATGTATGAGATGAATAGTGTTGATATGAGGACTTGGATAAGAAACTTAGGCCAAAAAAAATGCTGTGTTGCCCTTTTGGGGATTTTTTGTAAAGTATGGAGGGTCGGTCTGAATCTTTTTTTTTTTTACTTTTCCCGAAGCAGACTTTGACCTTTAAAATCCCTGATGCCAATAAAGACATAGCAAGATAATTTTAGTTATTTCTTATGTGACACTTAAGATTTGTTAATTTAACACATAATTTATTGTGAGTTTCTGTGCTAGAAACGCCAAGTGTAATAGACAAACTTTGTGAAAAAAATTAAAAAGCAGACCCGATTTTTGGCCGGATTTATGGTCAGTCGGAAAAGGGCAACACAACAAAAAAAAAATTGGCCATATACTTGATCATCTATAGAGGTCTTCCCTTAGTCTTGAAACCAATTAATACAAATTACAAAACAAGTAATATATAATCGTATTATATTACGCACGTGCCTAAAACACATTATCCCACGTCTCATTGGTGTGATAATGCTTTGAATATGCAATTGACGTTATTTTCAGACCAATAGTATGCAATTAAACTACATATTACTTAGGCTTTCAACCAATAGGATTCAAGTCAACCTAATGATAAAGAGCTGAGTGGTGTAAAATGGATGGACAGTCACCATGTTATCAAGTATCATATACTAAACTCACCATCAGTTGAGGGTATATACATAACAGACTTATCCTTTCGAAAATCATCACGTAAACTTAGTGGAGTGGCATAGTCAGACGGATTAGGATCAGGTGAAGGTGCTTGCAAAGTTTGATCTCTAGAGGGTGCACTTTGGACAGAAAGATTGTGCTTGTGCTTAGAAAAACGGTGCTTCTTATGTGAAAGATAAGGTACGTCTGAAGAAAGATAGGTTTTTCCATTGATGATGATAAGTCCAGGATTGCGTTTTTGTAAGGAAAGACTATTCAAGAGATTTTTTTCAATATTATATTCAGTATCAGTAGCAGATAATGTTTCTTCTTCTACAGTAGAAAGAACATCAGATGGAAAAGTTCTAGCATCAGATGAAAGAGTAGAGCAGAAATGACAGCGGTGCACTACAGGAGAAAGGCAACAGAAGATCACACTTGTAAGAGTTGACAACTTTAAATGATACATAATAATAATAATAATAATAATAATGTACATTTATGCAGCGCACAAATCCGCCCAAAAGCGCTCATGGCGCCTGAGCTCAACAACATACAAAAGCAACATGAGAAAACAATGCATCAAGAAAACAAATTATATACAAAAATAAACATTACACATGATTTTGACCATAAGCAGTGTTCATAAGGTGGGTTTTGAGCATGGATTTAAATGAAACAAGTGAAGAACATGAACGGATCTGAAGAGGCAATGAGTTCCACAAACGGGGGGCAGATACAGAAAAAGCCCTGTTTCCCCATGAACGCGATGTTTTTTGCTCAGTCAAGAGATGTTTATCGGCTGAACGTAAACCAGAACGTGCGGGAGTGTATGGCACAAGAAGTTCGGTGATATATGACGGAGCTTGTCCATTAACGGCACGGTATGTGAGGAGAAGTAGCTTAAACTCAACTCGACAGTGAACCGGCAGCCAGTGTAAATCAAACAAAATGGGAGTTATGTGGGCAGAAGGCTTGGTGCGTGTGATCAGACGAGCGGCCATATTTTGTTTCAGTTGCAAGCGATGAATCTGTTCCTTTGGGAGATTATAAAGAAGTGCATTTCCCATGTCCAAACGAGAGGTGATAAAGGCATGAACCAGTTGTTCAGTGGCCTGTGGAGTGAGATATTTGCGAATTCGTCCCAGATTCCTTATTTGAAAAGATGCAGATTTGACAATAGAAGAAACATGTGAAGTTAGAGTCATTGAGTCATCCATGATGACACCCAGATTTCGGACTTGTCTTACAGGAGCAATGATAGAGTCACCAATTTTGATATGAATGTCATTGATTTTATCCAGTTGCTGTCTTGAGCCAATGAGAATGAACTCTGTCTTGCTATCATTAAGTTTGAGATAATTGTTCCTCATCCATTGACGGATTTCAAGAATACAGGCTTCAAGTGTATGTATGGATTCATTGGCTGCCTTATCAGAAGAATCAAATGATAGGTAAATCTGGGTGTCATCAGCGTAGACATGATGTTTAAGGTTGTATCGCTGGATGATATGATGAACTTGTGTAGTGTAAATAACAAACCATTGCGGTCCTAATACAGATCCTTGAGGCACAGAATAATTTAAAGCAACAGATTCTGAAGAAGAGTTTCCAACACGCACACACTGTGATCTGTTGCGTAAGTAGGATTCGCACCATCTCAGTGCTGCACCTGATATGCCAATGTCTGTTTTAAGTCTTTGCAAGAGGATGTTATGATCGACAGTATCAAATGCAGCACTGAGATCGAGCAGCACCAAAGCTGTAACTTTACCTCTGTCCATAGCACGCAGAATGTCATTATTGACGCGCAATAAGGCTGTCTCAAGACTATGATTAGCTCTGTAGGCTGATTGAAAAGGATCTAATAAATCATATTCTTCAATAACAGACATTATGCGAGAAGAAGCAATCCGCTCAATCATCTTTCCCAGAAATTTCAAATTAGCGACCGGCCTGAAGTTCTTTAAATCTTCCCTGTCAAGATTGGGCTTCTTGAGAAGAGGTCTTATATGAGCAATCTTGAGGTCACTGGGAAAATGTCCTGTGGAAAAAGATTTATTAATCATGCTGGTAATAGATGGCACAATTTCATGAACACACTCTTTTAACACCCAAGTTGGTAGGGGATCTAACTCACAGGACTTAGTAGGCGCTTTCATAAGGGTTTTTAACACTTCTTCATTTGTTGTTGGCTCAAAGTCAGTAAGATAAGTTACACATTTAGAAACACTTTCACCTGTTAACTCAGATTGACCATTAAATTGACTACGTATTTGGTCAATTTTACCAACAAAGAATTCAGAAAACCTGTTGGCAAGGGTTTGGTCAGAGGTAGAAGATGGAAGAACTGGCTCTTTACTTTTGTGCAACAGATTGTCAACTACACGAAAAAGGCTCTTTTGATCACCACTGCACTCTGCGACGGAAGCAGAGTAGTAGCCAGATTTAGCCTTCTCGATCATACCCTTGACCACCTGCCGCTGTTTACAATAGGACTGACGATCGACTTCTAGTTTTGACCTGCGCCACTTGTGTTCAAGTTCTCTTCTATAACATTTTGCCTCTTTAATCTCTGTATTAAACCAGGGAGTATTTGGCCTAACAAGAACACGACGTGTCTTAGCAGGGGCATGTTTGTTAAGAAGATCACTCAACACAGATTCATACTTATGTACACAAACATCAACACTGTCATTTTCAAAGTCAATTTCTGAGAGAGATTGAACTATATCAGTACGAAATACATTAAAGTCAACTGCTTTAAGATTACGTGTTGTGAAAGTTTTCCACTGAAGTGGTGGTCTTTGCAATTCTAAATTACAAGACACATCAAAATGATCTGAAAGACCTGGTTTAACACACACTTCAGACAAAACAGATTCAGTTTCGCGTGTAATTAACAAGTCCAGAATATGTCCATGAATATGAGTGGCTTCAGACACATGTTGTGTACATGTATACAGAAGATAAATTTGTAAGCACAAAATAATTGGCTCTGCTTTTCAAATTGCATTACCTTGTACTAAACTTGATGTACGTTTTGTTTGGGTTACATAATACAAAGGTGGTTGATGTGATGCAAAGTCGAGTAGCAAAACCAAATTCTCTGGTATTTAAGTCCATTTCCTTTGCAAAATTTGGTACATAGATGGGATGGGCATTATTTCTTATAAAACATTGTACAAATTGTACCAAAATATTGATAATGTTTGCATTTTTGAATAAATTTTGACTTAAGATTTTTGAAATTTGGTATGTACATGGGTCTTTCTCAGTGGCACATCCCTGGTAGTCCGATCCTAGGACCTTTATTTTCCATGTTACTATCCACAATATAAATTCACTATCACATCATCATATACCACTGACTAGAAAACCCAAGTTCTACATAGCGGACTAATTTCCCCTAAAAAAAAAGAAAGAAAAAAAGAGGGGAGATCCGTCGACTATCTAGAATCGGGCTTTCTAGTCAGTGTGGCATATTGTGCTATAGTGAATCACAGAAAAAACAAAGGTCATGAGATTGGACTATTCAATGGTAACAATGTTCAGAATAATATGGTCAGTTATCAATGACCCGTTGGATTTAACTGTTGCTGATGATTATCGAAGTTATCAATGACCCGTTGGATTTAACTGTTGCTGATGATTATTGAAGAATCAAATTTGCTTAGGTTTCAATTTTGGTAAAAACACGAGCCCACTTAGTTTTTTCTTCAATCAAGGATATAGATCCAAGGTTATGTTACAAGCATACAATAAAATGTATGTACCATAAATAAAG
This sequence comes from Ophiothrix spiculata, assembly GCA_000969725.1. Taxonomy (NCBI): domain Eukaryota; kingdom Metazoa; phylum Echinodermata; class Ophiuroidea; order Amphilepidida; family Ophiotrichidae; genus Ophiothrix; species Ophiothrix spiculata. Next base: position 52,208 of record JXSR01S056546.1, on the reverse strand, counting down.
TTTAGCGACTTCATCATTAACATGGGCAACAACAAAACAAACCCACCCGGAGACCAGTATCCGCTAAATTTGTCTGAACTTGATATTCAACCAGTCTTGCTTGCCTCACATAAACTTGATATTCAATCCATAACAATGGTCTACAACTTACAAGCTACATTTATATGGTGCAGAATTGCAACTATCGGGGTAATTTGGTATATATCACCTATGCAATTATGTGGTATAGAAATAGTAATCAATGTGCTCTAGCTCAAATTACTGTTTAGTCTACAAATGAAATGCAATTTATTGTCTGAGCGCTGTCTAAGTCTAGGTGCTTTTATCTTTCCCGCTCTGATGAAATTCCAGATCTTTCATTTGTTCTAATCACACAAAGACAAGTATTGTCTTAAAATGTAAACGGCGGAATAAAATACTGAAATATCAGAACACAGTATGCATGTACTTATCAGTGATTAGATTCATGGTACTTAAAAGCCTGAGATAACACTGAACAAAAACATTTTTAACACGAGTAAAGGGGGCAAATAACCCGTCCTTCAAAAATTTGCCCATGTGGCAAGTCAAATCTTTGCCGCAATTAAGCTGGGGACATTTTTTTAAAAGAAAATTGTCCCCGTTCTCCTGTCTTTGAATAAAATGTTATACTTGCATCCTTAAAAAAGTATGATGAAAAAACCCTACACACCAAATATCGGCTGTGGATTTTTTTCATCAGGCTCTATTGATACAAGTTATTCAAAATGCTGAAATGCAAAAAACAAGCTATTAAGTGCACTTCTCTACTCTTTTGCCGTGGTCCTGAAACCTGAAATTGCAACTAGTTTGCAACCACTATTGCAAAGATTGTGCAAACATTCATCAAATATTTCTTCATATGTTAAATTTTATCCCCAACTTATCATTTCTCAGTTGAATTAGTGCGATTTCTCTGATCTCCACTCTCGCTGATTCAACCAATGGCCAGGGCAGCAAGCAAAGGAAGTTATGGTGCATTCAGAGTCCAGCGATTTCAACGTTGCTCGATGTACAGTCTTTACCAATGCTTCGAGAAGTACGCTGTGAAATTTCAAGACTCCGTACCGAACGATACCGCAGTGATGAAAATCAATGGACTCTCAGGCTGAACGAACCATAAATTGCCTTCAGCACAATATTGCATGTGGTTCAGAGGGTAGTGGATGGCTCAGAACAACAGATATTTCTCAGTTTCATCAACCTTAATTTAACATTTCCCCTTTTCATACCTGGTTTTGTAGGTGGTGGAAGCTTCAGTATAGGTTTCGTTTGAGTTGTACGTCCTTTCCATGACCAGAATTCCGTTTTCTTGATAATTTTCTTCTTGGGTTTTTCTACAGCTACTTGTGGTAGTTTTTCTTTGTGCATATGTTCCCAGAATCTTGGGCATGGTAAGGGAGGCAAGTCCTCAAAGTCAGGCTAGAAATGAATAAATGTAATGTTTTAGGTTGTTATTAATTACTTTTTCCTTTCACTGATGAGGGGAGGGAAGGGGGGGGGGGGTAAACCAGGGTATACTTCAAAAACATTTGTACACAAATGTGCCCGCCAGACTTTGAAAATTTGACCATCTGTATCTATATTTGATTTACAAAAATCCCATCTATTAGTATGCATACCTATTTTGACAGAAAAGCACTCAATTTTAGCTTTTCAGCAAAATACACCCACTCTAGTCAAAATTGGGCGCATTCATCTCTGATATACCACCGATCGCTACCACAAAACCGTCCCAAAAGTAGGCACATACCATGTCGATGTGAGGGGGGGGGGGGGAGATAACCATTCACCTAGAAATGTTCAAACTACAAAAAAAAAAAAAGTCTCATAAACTTATAATTGCAGGCTCAATAGAGTTCCACTTTCAAGTAAATGATTGGACCTTGACTTGTTTTTCTTACCATTTTTAAGACTGTATCAGCGTAGTATCAAGTATTCTATAAAATAATAAGCTACTTACTAAATAATGAATAAGGCCTCTATCAATAAGTGAGATGGCTCTGGCTATGTTGAGATATGCACGGCAACCATCCTGCAATGAACAAAGATTTATGAAAGTTAGAAAACACTTTAGATGTAATTATGATAGCTTTTATGAAGTTATTGACAACAATGATTGCTTAAAAGAAAATGTTATATTTATGCATATTAAATTGGTTGATACAAAATAAAACATTAGCAATACATATATACCGATACTAAAATACACAAGTGTATAAACTTCCTTAAAAATATGTAATCAGTCTTTTTTTTTCAAAGCGAAAATACATCAAGTGCTAGGTGATTATAGGTTTTGCAATCATGATTGCATGATATCCCCAGTGTTCGAAATAGAAAATAAAAGTTACATGCACAAATGAGATAATTTGTCAAAAAAAGGCTGAAAAACACAAAAACTTGCATGCACAGGCAAAAATGTACATGCACAGAGCAAATTTTACATGCATTTGTGCATGTAAAACCCCTCTATTTCGAACACTGGATATCCCACATACAATTTCCCCCAGGTGTGGGGGGGTGCACTCACATATGTCGGCAGGATATACACGTCCGGCGGTCAAGATCCCCTTTTTCAGGCCGCCAAGCTGCTCACTAGATTCCCATTTTCAGCGTGATTCAGTTCTTTTGACCCCATTTTTGAGAAAAATTACAAAAATTTAGCCTAACTGCAAAAATTGCTCAGGAATTGCGAACATTTTTAGCTCAGGTTATTTTTGGCCAAAATATCAGTTCACTAGACCCCCAAAAATCAGTTCCATTTTTTGCAGAAAATCAGTTCACCCCTGACCCCCATTTCGGAGCTTCGCGCCTGATATACCTACCCCTTTCAAAGTTGAATGCCCCCCAGGCAATTGACACATAAATTTGTGCTTTTGTGCTTGGACACATGGTATATACAGAGTTTGTCAATATTTATCACTTGTCTGTCGTTCTTTGAAATTTGTGCATAAAACTATGTCAGCAGTGTTGCTGATGCTGACCCAGCCCCCCCCCCCCCCTAGCTCCCAGCCCATTGGACGACTTTTAAACTTGATGCCATGGGTCAAATTTTGTCAAGCATGGCCAAGTGACCTTGAAGTACTTTTGCCAACAATGATTGTTCAAGATTTGAGCAATAATATCACATGTATACGCCGGGGAAGTAGTGACATCATAATTTATGTTTAAAATCACCCAACACGTGCGTTTTGGTCCCAAAAAACGGGGTGGCCAGTTTACCACACGTTAAGTCTATGGGGAAAAAAGTCAGACTCCTATTTGATACCATAACTTTCTTCTAAAACAAAAATAAGGGAAAACATGCCGACCTGTTATGCCGAAGGTTGTGATCACAAGCCAGGGCGGGACCCCTGCCGTTATTTTCGTCTTCCAACAGAGAAAAATCAGTCTGACTTGTATGTTTACCTGCGGCCTATCTGTTAATAAGTATGATCAGTGAACATTATCATTTGTTTGGAACCAGATCGCACGTGTTGGGCTAATTATCATAAATGTGACGTCACTACTTCCCCGGCGTATTATTCAGGGAGATTTTGAAGAACAGCTTAACCATCAACCAATTTGATTATTCCCTGATTGGATTGCTACATTAAAGTCTGTTTCTGTTTAACACCGAACATTTTTGTTGTTTTTGTTTTACTTTTATCTTAAAGTTTTGTCAACAAAGTAAATTACTCCAAACTTGAGTACCCCCAGTCCCAAACTTCCCATCAGATAATATAAATTATGCTTTCAAACATTTGTATGTCCAATTGGATAGTCATTGTCTAGTCAGATTTCCACTTCAAAGTACCCGATAGCTTCAAATTAGACAATTGCCTACATTTGGCTTGACAATAAACTGAGCTACTCTGAAGGTATATCTGCTGCCGGTAAAAATGGTTTGTCATAGTTTTGGAAATCATTTGGCAACACTGCCAGTCAGAGAGGTTCCAAGGATTTTTTAACTTTGAGAACTTGGGGATGATGAAAATAAATATGGAGTGACCATAGCTCTTGATCAGTGACAATTTGAACTAAATTAATAAAATACACATATTTCCAAAAAGATGTAAACTTTTAAGTTTTGTGCCAAGGGTGCTTGAACAAATAGTTGTATTTATCAGCGTTTTTATTTGCATTAAAATAGATTTTGGTACCATACACTGGATGTACTACCCGGAACTCATTGCATATCTAATTCTTAATCATATTGTTTGATCAATATAAAATCAATTTTATTATCATCTTATAAACTGCTAGCATGCCTACAGTATTTTATGTAAAATCAATGTTTTAAAACAAATTTGACTTTTAAACATGAAACATGCAATAGCAACAACTTGTAACCACACCGTAGTAGATACTAAAACAAACAAAACTTAATTTATATGTATTCCTATTGTCCTGATTGTCATCAAAGTATAGATAAAAGCCTGAATGTATGTTGTCAGGGTGTACATTCATGCTTATTTATGGACCAAAACATTGCAATAAATATCAATCAATGTTGGCATTAGTTCGAGTCAATATAGGCACCTACGTGAATTCAAATTTCATTTTGTCAATAATGAGTGAATGAAGTCTGGCGAGGCATAATTGGAATTGATGAATAATTTATCAACTTGATATAAGATAGAAATTTGTCCTGCTGAGTTATGAGAGAGACTTGTTGCCGTTTTTTGGTCAAATATTCAGACCCATGATAGTCAAACACTTGTATGGGTAAGACAGTGAAGGATGGGATTCTAGTACAATAAATCTATACTTTTGAGATAATGCAAACCAATTGTTCCCTAAATCAAAGAAAACAAATAAAACCAAACCAGCGAAACAACAGCAAAGTTCAGCAACTTGTCAATTAAAACCACCTCACAAAAATTCAAATCAAAAATTGGGAGTTTCATTCATTTGACTGATGAGAGGATTCCACTACGTGTACTTTTAGGCTGTTGTCTTAGGATGAGACAGCCACTTTTTATTGACTCTAATTGGCAATGATATTGGTGACAACAGTTGATTTTTCACCAAGAAGTAAGACCTGGGTATTTTAGGCCAAAATATACCCATGCCTTAGGGTACATTAAGCCAAGAAATAGCTAATTTAACAATATTTTGACAAAATTGTTAAATTTGGACCAATTTATAAGGGTGGTTTTTGCCTAAAAAATGACCGATTTCTTGGGATCTGCTCGCCAGTCCGAAGGCTTGCTAGTCCAAACAAACTCTTTTTTGCATGGGGAAAATGTAACCTTGAAAAAGACGAGGGTCGCTTGTCGAATATGAAAATAGGCTAGTCAGTTCGAATTTTAAAAATAGCAAATTTTAATAGGCTCCTAGCGAAAATTTTGAAAACAGCTCGGTAATCCAAATTTTGAAAACAGCTCACTAGTTCGAATTTCGAAAGAGTTAATGAAAATATGCACATAATTTTTCTTCTATTAGAACCATCGAGCTGTATTTTCAGACTGGCGAGTCAAATATCAATTTGGACTAACGAGGCATCAAGACTAGCGATCTTTCGATCTAGCAAGCCGTCAAATTTGCGAGCTGTCCCCGATTATTTGACGAATTTTGCTTTTTGAAATTTTGGACCCTATATCTAAAGATTTTGTTTGTAGAAAAATGACACTATAGAGTGTTAAGGATTTGTGTGAAAAAGTAATGCATATTGGAGCAGTACATCCCTGTATACTTCAATATATATTGAGTTCCCTCCCTTTTAATATTAGAATATTAAAAATTCAATCCAAATATCAAACAATAGAGCATGTTACTTTGATGATTCTCAAATATATGCCAATCCAGATCTATTCATGTCACCAGAGTGTCCAGCATATTCTTCTGTGGCTCCCTAAGATCCCCATTCCAAGATTTTCAACCTTATTTTGAGCAATTTCCACCTCCAATAGTCATATTTTTGTGGGGAAAATAGCAGTTCCTGAGACCTCAATTCTGAAAAAATCAGTTCCATAGACCCTATTTTTGACATAAAATCAGTTCCTGCAAGACCCTATGTTGAATATTGCAGTCAGCAAATATACGGTAGCTTTGTATACCAAAACTTTTTATAAGTAACCACCCCCTCCCCCGGGGCTGTGGGAGGGAAACCTTCAGCATTATGGAGGAGGGAAATGGCTTCAAGGCTGAAATCTTCCAATTTGGCTGATTTACATGATAATTGATATCAAGAAATTGGGAGTCACGTCCAAAAGTACCCCTATATAGCCGGTAAACATCAAATATGTAGATCTCCAACTTGCATTTCCAAGATTCATACTGTATCAAACTTGTTTTAGTTACATAAATAGCGGAGCAATGCTATTCTAAACAATGCTTGACAGTTTATTCCTTTACAAACATTACCATTGATTATCAGCAATTCAAGTAATGCACTATTTACTTTATCACATCAAGTACACTGTTTCGGTTGCTAATAGCTGTAATACTTTGAATTCACAGTCTACATTTAACAACCTGTCTATATTTGCATTAACCTTCAGACAGAAGGTTCCATCTAGACACTTGTTACACAAGTTTAAGTTTCACTAAAAATTAATAAAGAAACTAATCAGTGAGTAATACTATACATTGATGAAAATTTTGTACTTTGTTGATCAATGTTAATCTTTTAACCAGAATTAGCTAAAACTCACTGTTAAAAATCACAAAAATGCGCGGGACAAGTTCTAATACGTCACAGACATGGGTTACAAATGGGGACCATATTGCTGCACAGTCAGTGACTCTGTGGTGGCCTGCTAGTGGTGTGCTTCGCTTGGGGTGGGAGAGGTCCTAGGTTTGAATCCTGGTGAAAACATGTAATTTTTGTATGACATATTTGGGACTTATACTGAACAGAATATCTCTCAAAAGTAAAATCAAGGTTTGGGTTAATGTTCATCATGTATCATATAGTTGCATTGCAATATAAATCACCATCAATGGTGATTTATACCATCCAAAACAAATCAAGGACTAAGTGTACTTTAGGTCCCATCCAGAATTTTAGGGTTAGGGTTTAGGGTTAGTGTTAGGTTTAATTTAGGGTTAAGGATAGGGTTAGGGTGTAGGGTTATTTTTCCCAAATCAATAAATGCATGCACAAATCAAGACCCTTACAAGCGGATAAAATCAAGTGCTTTGATCCAAGGGGGCCACTGAGCTATACACCAGTAAACATCCATGATCAGAAAAACACTGTTAAAGGTTCATTTTTTCATGTCCAACACGAAAGCACTGCTGCACATGTTTAGGGGTCTAAAAATGCTGATTCAACAAAAGGGGGTGTTTTTTAAAAACAAAAACACAAAATGTCCATAAAAGGGGTGTTTTTCAAAACATGAGGAAAAAATTCCAACTTTTAGGGGGATAAAATTAAGAGTAAAATTGCACGTAAATCCTTGTTATGGGATATTTCTTCAAGAGAAGCTATAACTTGTTTATGGGTATTTTGTAAACCTATGTTCACGCATGTGTTCATCAATACACATGTATCTGAGTGTCCCCCCCCCCTAGGAGCTTTGTTGTCATGTGGTCTCTATTGCTTAGTTGGCAGGGCATCCACTTAATAAATGAGAGGTCTCCACTCTCTATAGTTCTGATTATGGATGAGAACTTGAGTTTTTTTCCAAGTCTCAGCCTCACAAGGAAAAGAATATTCATTTGAACATGAAGACCAAAACTAAATCATCACTCACCATAAGAAAATACTGCAATTATAATCATGATAAACCTATTTATTAACTTTCCAATCAATTCCGACCTACCTTCTTGCCAGAAACCCATGCACTGATGTAGTCATTCCACTTTGGGTCTTGCAACAATTCTGCATTTACTGTTAGACTAGTCTCTCCTGCTCCACCGCAGCGTAATACTGGTAACCTGAATTCATCGCTGTAGGATCGCTTGTGGTGCTGCGAAACGCCCTCTGCCCTTGCCCGGATACCCAGGTCATAGCGAGGCGATGTCAAGCTGTTTGTGAGTTGTGTTGTGTGTCTATTTTTAGGAGTGTCTGGAAGTCTTGGGCTTGAGTGTAAGCTTAATCGGTGCTGTGAAGAAATAATAGTTTAGCAAATTCAATATGGTGTTGGCTGTCAAAGTGATAACGTAAGTCTGGATTACCCCAGCAACCATTCACACTACAGATAGGCCACAGTGGGTTGCATGGTCTCCACCAGAGAAGACCAATACATAATAATAATAATAATAATAATTATACTCGCTGCGCTCGTCCTCCGAAAAAATTACTTGTTGTTCCTCGTGTAAGTTTGAAGGCAGCCAGTGAACGCTCTTTCACGTTTGCAGCTCCGACTGTTTGGAACTCTCTTCCAAGCAGTTCTCCGCAACTACTCCAACCTGTTGCAGTTCAAACGTGAGTTGAAAACATACCTTTTTCAGCAAGCATTTCCAGATTCATAAGTTTGTTTTTCTGTTTTTGTAATGTTTTTGTTTTAGCGCTTCGAGTTTTTTGTAGATTTTGCGCTATATAAACTTGTTGCAGTTCAAATGTGATCTGAAAACATACCTTTTTCGGCAAGCATTTCCAGATTCATAAGTTTGTTTTTCTGTTTTTGTAATGTTTTTGTTTTAGCGCTTCGAGTTTTTTGTAGATTTTGCGCTATATAAATGCGATATATTATTATTATTATTAATAATAATAATAATAACACTACTATTAATAATAATAATAATGAGATTTGTATAGCGCCTTTTACAAAGTATGCAAGGCGCTAAAGAAAAGGAAAGGGAAAAATTTTAGACAGGAAAAAGATGAGACTTAAGACGACCCTTGAACCCAGACAATTCACTACAAAATGAATGCTCGACGGTAACTCGTTCCAAAGACGGGACCATGCAGCAACTGATAAAGCACGATCAATATGGCATGATACGCTTTGCAGGTCAAGTAATATTGCTATGGGAGACAATCAGACCTTGGGCCAGTGTTTTAATCAGTGGCGGCACCATGGAGTGAGGGGGCGTTGGGGGGCATGGAGGCATTTGCCCCCCCCCCCCCAGTAAAACATTCAGGAGCTTTTAGGGACAAAATTTCTCTCAATTACCCCTTTTTATTGATCATTTTGACATACATGTATTTTGGCGCGTATTTCATCATTATTTTAGCCAAAATAAACAAATTTATTCGCGTGATACATTTTTTGTCTGATTTTTTTTTCAAATTTCGTACCCCTAGAAATTTGTCTTGACCCCCCCTCGCAAAAAAAACCCCGTTTACAGTAAATAAAAATATGTCCAAAATCATGCTGACCCTTCATTTTTTGTCCTAAAATTTTTGTGAATAGCAAAAAAGACAGGAAAAAGATGAGACTTAAGACGACCCTTGAACCCAGACAATTCACTACAGGCGTCACACCACAATAGGGCTTCCCATTGACTTACTGTACAAAATGGCTTCCTAAAAACACCCAGGAACTCAGTAATAAAGCAACTGGTTGCTTCAACACCGCCTTTTCTCAGATGATTATGATCTCTTTTTACACAAAATGATGATAAAAGTACACCTTCAAGGCAAAAATTTCAAGAAATTGGACGCTGAAG
>JXSR01S056546.1:26360-40009 GCA_000969725.1 Ophiothrix spiculata | reverse complement strand
AACCCGCTTCACTGGCCTCGACGACCGCTTCGGGATAGCTACCTCATCCGTGTCATAGGACACCATGCACAACGTAGGATATTGGCTCATTTTTGTGCTCGCTGCCATACTTCAAGAGCCAAAATGAGCATGGATTACCTTCGATGTATAGCCATCCTTAAAAAGTAATTCATATCGCAGTAATTATGATTAATTACCGGTAATTTCGTGATGAATGAACTGATGATTTTCCGACATCTCTCACACGTCAAAATGTATGAGAAGTTCCGCTACACATCCGATACATCAATGTACACAAAATTGGAATCTAGGGAACTCTTCCATTATTGCATAGGGATGTACGTTATAATTTCAAATTGGATATAAATGGGTAAAAAATTCTGTAATTTTTGACGATTTAAATTATGTCCTTTTGAATACTAAAACGAAAAAAGAGTACATATAACAACAAACCTAAGCTTTACTATTAAAAACAAAATTAAAAACAAATTTGCATAAATTTATCTCCTACACCACTCAGAATGGAATAGTCGTGGCTCATTAAAAGTGCAACAGGTGGAGAGTTTGAAACAAGAAAAGTCTTTAAAATAGAGAGCTCACGCAAGTTAAAGTCAGGTACAAGCCCGACGTTCAAGATAATAAAATGTTGACATTAAAGGAGCATGGTCTGATTGCTTCAACTTTATTTAAACTTTTTGAGATTTTGGTACCAAAATATTTGTCATATTTTGCTCATAACCCATGTGAAATTTTACGGCTGACTTTAAGTTCCGTTTTGGAGATATGTATGAAAATGTGTCCAATTATGGTAACCATAATTAATTTTACACAGTATACGCGGCTCCAAAATACAAATTTGCACACAAAAATCAAAAGTTAAACAGTTTGACCGATTTAGCTGAAATTTTTGAAACTTAGACCTCTTTAGTAGTCAGCTTTCACAAGACATTGAAAACTAAATTTGCAAAAATCGGATCAAACTCCTTTACACCCTGGTCACATAAGCCGCAAGAAGCGGTAACGCCGCAACGCCGATATGACGTCTGTATGACACCGGTGAATAATTGCGATGCCCGGTCCGGGGCCCGATCGGACACCGGTGGTTATGTGACCATAAGGTTATGACTAGGAATTAAATTCTTGCGGCATGCTTCCGGCGTCTCTACGGCTCAGACACCGTCCGGACACTGGCCGGCCGGTGCCCGACCGGCGTCTGCTGAATTGACACCGTAAACACATAGTAACCTCGCCGCAAGGTTATGTGACCAGGGTACCAATTATGTTTATATCATCATTAAAGGGGAAAATGAACGATTATTTTACTGAAAGGGGAAAATAAAAGGCAAGATCCCATATGCCTACTCCACCACTGCGAAATGTAGAACGGGCAACGGGCAGGGGCGTAACAGGTGTTGGTCGCCAGGGGGGGCAAAGCCCCAAAATTTCCCCCTGACGGAATTTTTCCCCTTCTTCCCCCCCCCCCAATTTTTAACTAAAATTGTTATAGAATGTTGGAATTCGCGCGGAGCGCGAAAAAGATTGTTGCAAAAGTATGGCGAATGGTAAATTTTATTTTAAAAATTGACAAAGTAGCATGAAATTCCCCTTTTCTTTTCTTTCCCTTTTCTCTTTCTTCTTTTCCCCCTCTTTTTTCCCTTTTCTTCCTCTTTTTTCCTTTTCCTTTTATTCCCTTCTTTCTTTTCCCTTTTTCTTCCTCTTTCTCCCTTTCCCTTCTTTTTCCTTCTTTCCCTCCCCTTTATTTTCCCCCCTGGGTCCGCGAATTTTCCCCCTGAGAGCCTTCAGGGGGGGCAACTTGCCCCCCCTGCCCCCCCCCCCCCCCAGTTGTTACGCCAATGGCAACGGGCGGTGGGGGTTGTTGTTCGGAGTGGCTCTTACTGACAAATGGTATATGGTGGTACTCAAAGGTTTTGGGGTGCATTTTCGTGATTTTTGGTATATTGATGGGTGGGTTTTCGTCATAGACCAATGTGCCGAATTTGCAAAATTGAGTGTATTTTGGAAAATGTTGCCAAAAAAGCATCCAATTTCCCTAAATTGGGTGCTCTTTGACGCATGTTTTATTAGTCGGTTCTAATGTTAACTACAGGTTGGTAGATGACCCCAAATGGTGCAATTCAAATTCAAGTCTTTATATTAATATTTCTTCACACCAGCACGCCTTTATAAACTTATATGCCTGCCCTCCCCCACCCCCATTTTCAATAAAATAATTTTGATCCCCCCCCCCCCATATTTTTAAGTAAAAAAACTATGACTGCCACCTGGTAAGTATAGTTGAGGCCCAACCCTTCTGAAGAATGGGACTGCCCCCCCCCCCTTTTCCTGCTCCCCCCGCCCCCATCCCCAACCTTCAAAAAAAAATTAGAAGCTTTTTTGGCAAAAATTTCCATATTTATTGATAATTTTGACATAAAATTTACACATTTTTGTGCGCTTCGCACATATTTTACCATTTCATACCATTATATTTGCACAAAATAGGTTTTTTTTAGCCAAAATAAATAAATCTGTCCGAAAAAAAATTACCGTGTGTTAAATATTTTTATATACCTCGCATATAGATTACTGTCCTCTGATTGGTTAAAAGTGAGGGCATGGATTTTACTAGGCCCGGGGCATATTTTTCACTAGGCCCGCTCAATACATTTTGCGCAAAATACGGCGCGGTCAGCATTGAAAAGAGAAATATTGTAAATCATACCAACCAGATGACGAAAATCTATATATTCGGTATATAAAACGAATATTGACTGCTTTTTGTTCGGGGCATGGTTTAAATTATTTCCCCTCGGTGATCTCAAAACCATGAATATACCCTCAGCTTCGCTTCGGGCATATTCATGGTTTTGAGATCACCTCGGGAAAATAATTTAAACCATGCCCCTCAAAGCAGTCAATATTTGTATATTCAGAAATGTTGCCCGCCCAAAAAATGTATCTTGCCCCTCGTTTGCCCCCCAGAATTGAGATGCTGGTGCCGCCGCTGCACTAAGGTACTTTATAAGGAGTCTACACATCATCTATTTCAAAAGGCTATAATGATAAAAAGATTATACAAAAATGAGAAAAGTGTATAATTTTCAAATATGTTTGTTTTATGTTTGTTGTTAGAGGTCAAAGGTCAACAAACTTCAAAATTGGGCTATAGTAAAATGCAGAGCGTTTTACCAAAAATCTAGTATATTTGCAAATATTATGTGATGTTTTCACTTTTATAAATATATTTATGGAACCAATAATGTGCAACCCTATGTTCGGAGGGGGTTTGTGGAAAACTTGTTCTGTGTTGCTATGTCAACTGGTTTCCTGAAAAAGTCATTTTTCCTTGCTGGTGAGAACTTCCATCCTCATTAATTTCTGAACCACATTTTCCTCAAAAGCTCTCATAGGGTCATAGAACATCTTATAATCAATAACTGTTCTAATTTTCGAGACTCTAGCCCCCTCAGAACCTGCAAAAATTGGGATCCAAAGTTTTTGAAATGCCAAAACACATGAGCAAAAACACAAAAATCACATAAAATAATGTGGCATATTTGTAAAGGTATTCATTTTTCTTTTAGATTGAATTATCATAAATTTCTGTGAAAAAAATCATCTATACGAGTTTTGGTTACTACGATAAAGTATTTTTATAAATCATCGTAAAGGGGCAATTCAGAATCTACTTTTAAATTTCATCCTCAAGGTCACCTCTATCAAAATTGAGTTTTTTAGCTAGTAAGAATCCTTAACTGGTAAATGAAAAATGTGCTTGCATTTTTTAGAAAACTGAAAAAATGTGTCATTTTTTAATTACTGTCGGGCCCGGATAGTAATTATAACACAATAGCTTATGGGGATTTTTAAATGCTATAAAGCTTGTAAGTTGAAAATGAATGGTCGGAATCAAGTGAAATTTTCAGCATATATTTATCTTGTACTCTTCTTTTCATTCATCAACAAAAGAGATGAGGTTAATATCACATCAGAATCATAAATTGCACCTTTAAATCAGAATCAGAAACAATGAAATACATAATTCCTCTCCCAGAGATATTTAACATTGCCAAATTGAAAAAAAATAATTCCCAAAACCAATCATTTTAGTAGCATCATACCAATGAACCGTTGTTTATTAAGTGTTGATATATCTAATAGTTAAAATCCCTTTCAATATCACTATATTATAGTTGGAGTGTTTTTGCATGTAAGAATATAGGAAATGTTGCAATTTTGAATAGCCTCACTCAATTCAATTGGCAATATCTCAAGAACCGTTTGCGCAATAGGTATCAAACAAAAACCATTTGAAATTTTAAACTTTGCAGATTACGACATGTCATTATCCTAATTTTGTGTGTAGTCCTCCCTTAATTGGCATTTCTAATACTCAAATCGCAGCAGGGAAATCTTTGGCTCATGCCCCACCCACTTATAAAATATCATCAGTGTAGGCCATATGGTTTGTGAGATACTGCAGACACAAATTTACCAAACCAAACCAGTGCACGCCACACACCATTTGCCTTTAGAATATTCCCCTAACTTGACTTAAAGTTAGGGGATAAAAATTGGGCAATTTATGTTAAAATCTGTGTTCAACTTTCTCTTAATGTTTCGCATACATTTCACCTGGCACTAAGATTGACTAGCTATAACCAGTGGCGTAGCCAGCAGGGGGCAAGGGGGCAGACTGCCCCCCCCCCCCCCTGACAAAAAAATGAGCGGGAAATCGGGATAGCAAGCGGGGAAAATTGGGAAGGACAAGAAAAATGAAAGAGCAGCTGCAAGACAGGAAACATGAGGACATGCAGAAAATCGTGTCAAAAGATGTGCAAAAATCGCTTAAAACCCTTTTTTTTTTTTTTGCTTGTCAGTTTTTAAAATCGACCTTATTATTTTGGGTGTACAAAAATATTTGGAAATGTGCAAACACCGGGGGAAAATCAGGAAAAATTCGGGACGAAACGTCTTTGCCCCCCCCCCCCCCCCGACCGAAAAGTCTGGCTACGCCACAGTCTACAACCCTTAATAAGATACAAATTGCTGTATGTGTAGACCAGCACCCCAACTCAACACATAAAGTGGTATACATGCTCGTACTAAAAATTACGGATAAATGGTATACGAGGGGATATCAAAAAGTTTTAAAGATCACCAAGAAGAAATACAGCCAGGAACAATTGTTCATTATGTGATGCTTACTTCATCTTTACATAGCCACTGTGCAAATTAACACGTTTCCCCCTATTAAAACCTGCTGTCCAGAGACCGACTTTGTAGTGGTCCTCTTTTAGCCAATAAAATCTATATTGCATTTTCCCAAAATTAACATTTTCAGGTCGGTCATGCTTCATTACGTCATTATGACGTCATTTTTTGACCGATTTCCATAATTTTGGATTCAATGGAAAGAGGAGATTCTAACATATACTATGGTATCAAACATTTAAACTTTGGGCGTGTCATCATAGATTTATTGGCTGTAATCCTTCCAAAGGCAAGGACTTAATTAATGCCACAAATCTGATTTATCCAAGTAGTTAATCTGGGTAGCGAAGGAGGTTGCTGACATCTATTGACACCTGTATAGAAAGTATAAAGGCAATTGCTATCATTTTGCACCATAATGTACACAAGAACAAGTTACCATTTTGAAAAAAGTTCATCGATATAGCTATTTTCCTTCTTGGTGATCTTTAAAACTTTTTGATACACCCTTGGCCTTGTATTTTCAAATATCATCAAGGACCATGATTTCATCAACAAAAGGAAGTATTTTACGCCTAATGCTGCTTTCATGTTCTTGTGTAGATTTGTCGGTGCATGACGTATATTTTTTGAAGAATCTTATCGCGACCGGTTGTCATAGTGGCAAAGCTACATGTCGCCGATACAATTGATATCAACAACATTTTGTCGCACTGCAAGATTTTTTCGAGTTGGAAATAAATTCTACTTTCAGAGCGACATGAAGTGGATAGCTGCAAAGCAACAAAACTGCAAAGCTACAAAAGCATGAAATGAAACAAGCGACAAAGCTGCAGAACTACAATAAGTATGAAACCAGCATTAGTCTCTGCAAAATTTGTTAAAAAGGGGGTATTTTATAATCTCACATATATGATTGTCTTCCTGGATCGTCTACCGATCATTGGAAAACTTGTTTTAAGTCATTTGTTTCCCCAGTGTAATGAACAGAGGCATTTAAGTAAACTTTTCTTGAGTTTTATCTCTCCATTGAAACCAGCATTGAAGTACTTGCTGGCAAAAGAGTGTGATAACAGAAAACAGAGGACAAGATCCCGGGGGGGGGGGGGGTACTTAGTACAAAAGTGATTACGGGGATGTGCCGCAAATTTGGGTAGCAAAATCAGGCTCTCTGTTATGCCAATGGGTCCTTTTTCTTTGCAAAATGTGGTATTTTGATGGGTCTGTTTTTCAAAATTTTCTAAAATTTGCGCCAAAATGGCGCAAATTTTTGATTTTTTCGAAATTTCAAACACAAATCAGGAAATTCTCGCCAAATTAGCGTAAATTTTCGGAGAAAATTTCAATTTTTGTATAACTTTCGACTCAAAATTTGGGGCATTTGGTATATGGATGGGTCCCTTTTTCTTGAAAATTGGTATATGCATGGGTGGTACTTCAAATTTCCCAGCGGCACACCCCTACCAAAACCAAACTTGAGTACCCCCCCCCCCCCCGGGACAAGATCCGCTGTTTACAATTCTAGTCAATGAAAAAAAAGTAAAGAAAAGGGTTACAATTTGACTAAAAACCATTGCAAATTGCCAATTTTTATCACACAAGCTATAGCCAAGATAGGGTTCTCTGCATTTTAAGAAAACAATTTTACAATTAAAATTTTCTGATTATTTCCTTTATTTCAGGGATTTTTTGTCACATTCCCTGACTTTTCCCCCGACTGGAAAAAAGTAATATAATCTTCCCTAATGTGCTGGGAACCCTGCAAGAGAGGCAGGAAATATTGTGAAGGCAAACGGTGTGTGATCTGTGTGCACAGATTTGGTCTGGTAAATTTGATTTTGCTGTATCTTGCAAAATTAAACAAGCATTTTTACCACTTTTGTGTTGGGTTGTAGCCCAAGAAGCATGATAAATCTTGTTTTTGGTACTGCTATTGTTAGTAGCAAATATAATAAGCTTAACATAACTAATACAGCTATTGCTTTTTAGTATTCGCATAAGTTAATGCCTCTTTATTTTCAATAACTTAAAAGTACACTTTAACAAATAAAATAACAACAATGAATTTCAGCTTGAAATAGTGTGTTATAGGCATTCTGGTATTTTCCTTATTTCTGTTTTTCATTCGGTCACAATTCACAAATATACATACTGGTTTTAGTGCACTACTGCATGAACATTTTCAAAGTAACCAATTCGCTGTCTGAGTGATTACATAATAGTCTTGAGACGCCTCGCAACCATTCAAACTATAATACATCCAGCTCACAGTGGGTTGCTTAGTCTTTACAGGGTGTATCAAAATGTTTCGTACTCAGAATAAATAAATGTATAAAAATACTTCCCGTTCATTTTTAAACTTGCCATTACCTGAGTTGGTGGTACATTTCTTTGTCTTTAATTTGCAAAAAGAATGAGAGCATTTTGTCATTTCGTTTCCAAAGAACGAGATGAATCTGTAAAGGCACCAGTTTTGAAAACTCGACACGAATTTGATTTGTTGCTTTTCCATTTCAATGAAGACATAAATCTATAACTCTGTCTGCAAGATATTTTAATTTATATTTTCTACCTTAAAATATAATTTCACCTTCAAAATTGCCAAAATCTAATGTTGAAAGCTCTGTTTGACTTTTCATTCAATGAATTCCAAGAAAGAACTTCATGATTATCTTTAAAATGAAAATACTACCTGTCTTTATTTAAATAAAGATGTCTCTTTATAATTTTTTTTCACAAAATAAGTTTATGGCAGTGAATAATATGTATATATGCTTAACCTATTAAAATAATTATAGATATCTATTTGCAATAATTCTGTGTGATGCCTATTGCATGCTTCTGATTATCATTTAACGATAACTTTCTGATGTTTCAAATTGGCAAATCGTATACTTATACATAACATTCATTCTACCCGTGTCCTAATAATTTGTGGCATTTGATGCCGTAGGAAAAACATGTTTACTTCAAATGTCTTGGGCTGTTCCACTTGACTAATCACATGTAAACACTTACAATTTGGATATCTTGCTTTTTGATAAGCTATTTACTACCCGTGGCGAGTTTGTAAAAAGAAATAATTTCTTCTAACTGACGTAAACTCCGATTGCGCGCATCAATTTTAAAAATTCTTTTTCTGAATGGAAGCTATTGAATTGGTCTTTTTATATCCGTGAAAACAATTTTGCTAGCATTTATAGATTTTGTGTAAAAAAATCACAAAGTTATTACACCCTGTAGCAGAGAACTTAGTACTGCGCTTTGCTGGTCGAGTAATATTGCTACATGAGAGACGATCTGATATTGGGTTATTGTCAGCAGAACTGCAGTTATACTTTGATCAACACCAAATAGGCGGGCCTCTTCACATCACTTCAATACAGATACGCGCATGCGTTGTTGAACAGCACAACTGCAGGAGATGCAGCGCGCGTTGCATGCGTGACTTGCGCATCAGTATCTACGGCCCGCATGTAAGTGGGATTATGTTTACTTGCAAATGAAGAAAAGCCTCATAATTTCCGCCTATTTAGGGTTGATCAAAGTATAGTGCAGGTAATTCAAATTGATGCCACGAGCCCTGTGTATGTGTGAACCAGAGACGTTTGCTATAAACATCCCTGGTGTGAACGGGTGCTGAGGTAATGGAATCAGATTGTGACGTCACTTTAACAGCTGTGATCGGAAAATACTGCACCAAGCACAACAAGCTGATATTCACAATAGCACTTTTACACTTTACAAAAAATTGAAATGAATTTAAACTTAAAAGTTTTAAAAAACATATACACAATGTGATTTATCTAGTTTGGTTATTTTTGACAGCACGATAGCTGTGGAAAACCAGCAAATCTACATGCACCAAGCGTATAGGCCATGATATACTAGCAAGACGCTTTGAAGACGTTAACTATATAAATGCTAACAGGATAAAATAATTTGAACTTTAGCGTCTCCGTTAGCTTCTAGCTAGACTCTACCTAAATTGTGGTGGGCACGGATCATACTATAGTATTTTTTTTTAAATCAAGGCACCTCTTGCATGACACAGGTACACCATAGTTTTGATTAGATATGGACAAGGATCCTCTCAGCAATAAATGCAATCCCTCCCGGATCGGTGATCCTGGCAGGAAATTGGAAATTGGACATTCATTTGGATATTCGTTTGGACATTCAGAAAGATATTGGATATTCACTTGGACATTCGTTTGGATATCCAATTAGATATTTGACATTCATTTGGATATTCGTCTGGACATTTACTTAGACCTACAGTATAGTAGGCCTACATTCATATAATTTGTTTGGACATTCGTTTACATGGACCCTGATTGACATTTCTTTTGTCATTTATTATGATATTTATTCATTAGATACACGCATGACATATTGATGAATCTTTAAGCATTTTCATTAGTATTGCAGCGTTTGTTTTTTAGTTTTTAATTTTAATGATTATATTGAGGTACTTTCCTGTTCGAATATTTGATAATTCTTTGCAATCCTGTTTTGAATCCCGGGTTTTGAATACAACTTCAAGCAGTGAATCTTAACGATATGTAGAATTTCCAGTGCTGCAAGTACTGATCCTGTATAATCAACGGGATTGACCAACTTAATTATAATTTGTAAGGGGCAACAACATGTCTATTCCCTTGGCCATTTTTCCATGATCATCTTCCTTTTGGGTCAGCTGAGTATAATTGGCCTATTTCTATATTAATTAACATGCATATCTCTTCAGTCAAGTTGATCGGATTTGGGTTTAAGGAGGCATCTTCTTCACAATTCTTTTGTGTTCCCTCAAGCATGTCAAGTGTAGAAGCATGTCCAGTTAAAGTATTTAGGATTTAATAGATAAATGTTTGTATTTACATTATTGAAATGGCAAATGAATGTCCAAACGAATATCCAAATGAATGTCCAATCTCCAATTTCCTGCCAGGATCACTGGGCTATCCCTGCATGCATTGTAGTTGATGTGAAGAGTGTTCTGTAGGCCTATGTATTTACTTGGGACAACTAATTTGATTACTTCTACAGCAATGATCATTGGTATATTATCATCAAAAGCTTTTAACAGTGTAATGAGCATGAAAGGGTTTTATGTGGTTCAGAGGATTTGAAAAGAAATGATATGCGTATCAATATAATATGATTTAATAGGCCAAACGAAAATTTTAATGTGTTATGTGTGCTTTTCTTTTTCTTTAACTATTTCGTCATCACCAAAATACAACTGTACATTAAGATGGATGCTTAAATTTTCCAAACCATGATTCGTTAAGGTAATGCACTTTTATAAATATGATATAACTTATATTACCCCTTATTATGAATGGAAAGACCCAAAACTTATGATGAGGTGTCCTGGCTTTATAAATCTACTATAACAGAGCTAGGGTTGAGATCCACAAAGCCGTATTTGTAAGGCAACAATCCCTTGAACAAAAGCTTCAAGACCAAATGTGACGTGTTACATCAAAAGGTACAAGTTGTCGGCCAAGCAAGTTTCGAGATACAGGCCAATTAAGCTTGTAAATTATAAAGAAAATAATAAGAAAACAACCGTCTTTATTCATCATAACTTCGAAACTAAAACTTCAATTTTCACAAGCAATGTATCATTTTAAAGCTTATTTTGTCCACTTACAAGTAACACAAAAATCTCAATTTTGTCCAAGGTAGACAACTTGTACCCTTTGATGTAACGTGTCACAAATGGTGATTTTAAGATGAATGATCTAAGATGGATGATCTAACACACATGTGTACAAGATCATTAATCTGGAAAGATCCTCCGGGTCTTGAAATCTTTTGTTCTCTGGATTGCTGAAATGCACGTATGGCCTTGTAGCTTTCTAACCTTGATATATAAATACCAGAATGCAACACTGACCCAATCCCATGCAGCCTATTCAAAACAGACGAAGTACTGATCAATATCCAAAATTGTTGTTTAAATGTAAATTGTATTCCCTATTGCAGGACAATATATTTTTGTGAGGAAACATGGAATTGGATCAGAGTGGGTACTCATATATTAAGGTAAATTGAAACAAGTCACTCCAATGGGTTATTTTTTCACAGAATTTTCAGTCTCAAATTTTAAAAATTGATAAGGTAAAATCACCTGTTCTTGCAGCAAAAACATCTTTAAAAATGGGTTAAATTTAACAAAATGGACAAAAACCTGTCAAATCAGCCAGTTTTTGCTTAACCAAACCCTTAGACATGGGTATGGCACACATCTGTCAATCAGACATGGGTGTGGATTTGAGACTGTCAGTGGCACATCCCTGTCAATTCATAATTCGAGTACGCTCCCATCATACCCCCCCCCCCTCTCCATGAGTATTACATTCTTGTATTCATATATTTATTGGACTCCACAACCTCCTCACACCTTTCAATAGGCGTGCCTCTTCACATCATGAATTGATAAAAAATAAGCATGTGTGTAGCTGAACACAGCATAACTGCAGGAAACGCGTTGTTTGTGCGACTCGCGCATCAGTATCTATGGCGCGCATGTAAATGGGATTATGTTTACTTGCGGATGAAGAAAAGCCTCATAATTCCCGCCTATTTAGTGTTGATCAAAGTATAGAATGGAATTAAGTGTTTTTGTTCAAAATAATTAAAGAAAAAATGGCTTATCTACCTATACAGTTGTACTATTATCTTTTTTCAATGCAAAGTCAGTGGTTTATGAAAGAGGGGAAAAAACTGTTAATCGTAATATTACGTAAGTTCCCATTCCACTCGCAAGCCATGTCCAGGTTCTCCCCAAAATGGCAAAAAAGTGCAATAGGCTAATTCTTTTTTAGAATTAACTTAAAATTAATGACTACTATAGAATAACAACTTTCAAGAACATGTACTACAAAACATATTACTCAATTTGAACTTGACTCAATTCTGTCTTGAGCTAGAACAACTTAAAGGGGCAATTCATGATCAACATTTCATCGCCAAGGTCATCTCTACCAAAATTCAGATGTTAAAAAAGCTAGTACGAATCCTTGACTGGTTTATGTTGCAAATATAAAACATTTTTGTATCAGAGTCCTGATTGTAATTGCAACATAGTACTCTATGGGGATTTCTTTAGGATAGCAAAGCTCCTTACTTTTAAAAATAAATGATCAAAATCGAATGAAAATTTTCGGCATGCATTTATTTTGTATTCATCTTTTATCTAGATAGAAAAGAAATAAGGTTTAAATCAAATCATGAACATGAATTACTCCTTTAAAGTCCTTTCAAAATTGCTGTCACTTTGTTATGTGTGACTGCAGCAGATAACTCTGTTTTTGCAATTACCAAAATGACAGGGCAACCAGTTTAACTGCTCATCATGTTTGTCGCAAAATGTTCCAAACACGACAAGGGTCAATGTGTTAGCACCCTTCCTCATGTAAATGCAAAAAGTCGTAAATGTCACTGCCATTTTAAGAGCCACAGACATATGAATATGCCATTACAAGAAAACCCTAACTCCACCAAAGCTGTTTCTGAGTAATACAGAAAAAACTGAATATTTTTGTTTCTAGTAGTTGCTCAAGCAATTATATTAATTGTCCTAAGAAACTTCAGAAACTAAAATATTTGACAGCATACTTGTTTATATTATTTGTGTTTCCATGGCATCAGTAGGGGAGGTTTTAATCGATGGAGTTGAGGTTTTCTTGTAATGGCATAATAAAATAAGTAGTAGAGAATGTAGTCAAAATTTGACAAAATCAGCATTTTAGTGGTACCAAAGATTTCTAAAAGCTTATATCACAATATACATGATATAGGGTGCTTTGGAGTTGTGAATTTTGAAGGTCCAAGTTCAGGAAGCTTATCATTGGGGCACCGGAAGTCACCGTGTACCAAAGTCGCAAACTGGATCACCATTGAGTGTTGTAACACCCTGTATTGTGCTACCCTATCTGTACCATTAAAAAAGTATGTCTCTGACAGAAGAATTGTACCTTAGGTCTACCATTTTGAGCAGGTGGCACTACAATGTTTGTGTAAGAAAACCCCAACTCCACATATTTTGACATTATTTGCTTAAATAAGTCCAGTTGGAATGCAGAGTTGGGTTCATCTTTTATAGCAAAGGAAGCCTACTATGGTAGGAATGTTTTGGTGGACAAAATTCAGTTAAACCAAAATGGTGGAGTTGGGTTGTTCTTGTACTGGCATATTCATATGGGAGACAACCTTTTAGATTTTCATCGCATTCAAGTGATGACAAGGTATTAAATATAACAGTTGCTGCAGATATGTCTTTCTTGCATTAATTTATGACTTGATATTGTTGGCTTCATTGTCATCTTCACATACGACAGAGCTTTGAAGCAAGCTCAAAGCAATAAGTTAATATTTATCTGGGCAGAGTACTGGATAAAACAGCAATACTATGTGTCAATTTT
>JXSR01S056546.1:1913-22820 GCA_000969725.1 Ophiothrix spiculata | reverse complement strand
CAATACTCATGAATCCAAATTGATCAAAAGTACCATTGTTAACCTACCTAGCTGGACACACTGCTTTATTTTCATACATGTACTCTATAGTTTGTTCCAAAAACCAGGTTATTAATAAGGCAAAGTAAATAAATATTTATGTTTCTCATCCCAACCCGCATCATTTTTTGGTGCCACATAGATTTTTTTATTATTTTTTATTTTCAAAAAATATGAACAAAAAGCACAAAAATTTGTGAGTTTTTCAAAATTTTGAAATACTCTCGATGTAACATTAATAAAACTATATTAATTTTTTGCAAGAAATGTTTTAATCATGCACAGTATCATTCTGCAAGAGTGAAGGTATTGTTGTGGCTTGCTGGAAATCTGAAATGACTCCATCTGGGAAATAAGAAATAAAAACGTCCCTTATCGTCAATTTTTAAAAAAATCCGGACGAGAAACAAATTATTTTTTTTACTTGGCCTAATTCAGCAATTCAAATTCACAATATCTATGCCTTATACATCTTCTTCAAACACCCCATATGCTTATTAGTTAAGTCTGGTGAATGTGAGATACAGGCAAGTCAAGCAATATAAAAACTAGTCATTTCAGAAAAAGTGTTATAAATTCTTACACAGCATAAATTGAACACAATTTATGAAATTTATGATCTTTGTAAAAATGGGTCTAGTTTTTCCTTTCAGTTAAGTACATACTTCTTGATTCCATATTATCAACAAGTGATGATATTATTATTACTTCATTACGATATAACCCCTAACATCTTTTTCATTATGTCAATCGGCTATCCACGTTCTTAACGAGGACAAAATGGTAGCGCTCATCTTCATTAATACACGCACAAAAAGATACCAGTTGCATTGTATGTTAAATATAACCCCATCTGATTCTAAATTGTAGCCACCAGCAAAATGGAATCATGATGCAATCCTCATGAATCCAAATTGACCACAAGTATCATTGTTAACCTACCTAGCCGGACACACTGCTTTATTTCCATACCCTAGTTTATTTCAAAAACCAGGTTAATAAGTCGGCAGTACCAATTCACTTCATAGGTAATATCTATGCTTTTGAATACTCAATCTTAAATGATCTGAATTCAAACACCCCTATTGTTGAATGGCTGAGTCCGTTGGCTGCGTGATACAGGCAATCAAGCAATACGACCTAGTTAAGCTACACCTTAAAGGTATTCCTTTCTCTTTCAGCGATACCTGATAGTTCTACCACAAATACATCTGATATACTCAATTCCACCCATGCATACTCGATGCCCGTAACCATGCAAATATCGAGTACTTGGGATGTCTGACCTGGCGCCAACTTGCTTAAAGCAACAGATTATGCGATCTGGGAGCGGGAACTCATCAACATTGTCAAAAATTGTCAAAATTTTTTCCAAACATCTCTGAAGATGCAGCCCTCAAAACCACCCGAGTACTGAATATTAATTTGAGCGTACATGGAAAAAAACCTGTTGAATTGAGTTTATATATACAGTTTAAAAGAATTAGTTTTGAAATGTTGCTTATTAAAACAACCCCCTTTTTGCTATTTTGGGTACATTTAACACATCACACATATCAAAAGACCTATTTGTCATGTATAGAGGCTACATTGGCAAAAACAACCTATTCAAGTGACCCCAACCCCCTGAAAATGCTATATAATCAAGCTAAGTGATTTGATCGAGTAATCACTCAATTCTGATATTGAAGTAGAGTACTAAGTAGGGGGAGTTCTCACATGGACATAGTATAAGCCAGACGACGGTGGCCGCGTAATAAATTGCCTGTTCACCGGACTGTTTACTCAGATTTAAATCGTATTCATCCGTGGTAGTAGTTCTTTAAAATAATCAGAATATCTTTTAAGTTTTTTGGAGTTGAAGTCCCAACCTCAACGGTTTTGAAATCTGCACATGTTTATACACTAAGTAAGGGCAGGGCATAAAATGAATTTTTTGAGCTTTAGTTAAAATTCAAGTTTTTTGAATGGGAGTTTCAAAATGTGCTGACGTCACGCCCCCCCCCCCCCCCCCCCACCCCTAGTGTAAGCAACAGTTTCTGCCTGTTGGAGTGGGTTTTTACATATCTTAATTGTATAATTTACCTATATTGAAATAAGGGGGATTATCTACCAATATTGGAATATTGATGAATTGGGTATTTGAGCAAAAAAACAGTCAGGTACAACTATAATGTTGTAAGCAGGCAATGACCAAGAAAAAGATGAATTGGGGTTGTTTTGAGGATTGAAGGGTGAATCAGGTGACACCATTTAGGGTAGAAAAAACAGCCATTTTCAATAAATAGTGTACTTTTTCAAACCCTGGTGGTGTGAAAACGGTATCGGTAAAATCCCCATTTAGGGTGTGAATTGGGGGAAAAGGGTATATTTTGGCTTCAGAAAATTCAAAATAAGTGAACAAAGTAAATTAACAAAAATAAATGGATAAATAAATAAACTACAGTGAATTTGAAAAAAACTTTTTGAACAATGTTAAACATCCATTCAATTTTCCATTTCAAGCTTTGCCACTACAATTAATTTTACAATAATGTGTTTTCAATGTAAGATGAGTTTTAATTTAATAAAGATCATTTGTAGAGATATTCTGTTCTCTGAAATAATGTCCTGGCATTAAGAACATCCCCCCTCCTCTCATAAGCGCCATTTCTATTCAATATTCTACCCTTAAGGTGACATGCATGTCTATGAATATCAATTGCTAACATTCATCAACAAGGAATATTCATACAGCACTTGTCAGATGAACTATGATTCTGATGGGATTATTAAATGACAGTAGGAAAGACAAGATGTTGATCTCTAATAGGGTCTTATATGAACTTGATGCTTTGGACACAAAACCCGTATGCAAGTAATTTCAAATTTCAGTTTTAGCTTATTTATTTGTTTGTTTGTTTGTCCAGGTTGGTCCAAAAGGAACACATTGGGGTCAATGACAAAGTCATCGAACTGCAAGCTCATGCATAAAGCACAAGTCTGGACAGTCCATAAAGTAAAATGGTCATTGACCTTCTCACTTCATGATGGAAATTCATGAATGAAACCTTCAAGGAACACACCAGTAAATATACTGTTGCAGAAGCGGGCTAACATCTGTGCTAAATGCTTGTTGAAGGCCAGAAAAGGACCTTTTTGCCTAAAACAGAGTCTAACATTAAGATATTAAGCACAGAATCGGTAAAGCACTTGGAGGTATGCAATCATTAAACACCATCTGGAGATCCAAGGAAATCTCAACTCCCACAAAAGTAGAACTGTATAAGGTGCACATCTTGTCCATCTTATTATACGGAGCTGAGATCTGGACGCTCAAAAAGGAAGATGAGCGCAGACTCCAAACCACTTGAGATGACATGTCTGCAAAAAATAATGGGAGTCACCCGACTTGACAAGATCAGAAACAACTCAATTCGTCAAAAATTTGGGCATCAAAACAGATATAACAGAACTGGTAGCCAAGAAAAGACTACGCTTATTTGGCCACATTAACAGAATGCCAAACTCAGGACTTCCAAAGATTGTGTTTGGTGATCAAACACATAAGGAAAGACCAAGGGGGCAGACCAGCAAAAATAGATAGGAAGACTATGTTAGAACCGACTCCAAAGCAAGAGGAATAAACTACCTCTCAAAAGCTGTACAACAATCATAAGTTCACAAGCCCTATTTTCAAAAAATTTCAGTTCCCTAGCCTCATTTTGTCATTCCCTAGACCCCCATTTCAAGCACAATAGAGCCATCTATGCATCCGGGTGATTTATCTCTTATTCAGACTCAACTTCCCGGATGTAGCATTCATCATTAGCGGTCATTGCTCGTAGCAGTAATGATCGTAGTATTGTACTACAGTCGTGACGAACGTAAACAAATCAAACTTTCCCCTTTCCGTGTGTTTCGTTCGATCAGATAAATTGTGATTTTCTAGAGTGAATACTTGTTATATTTTGAAACCAGTATATCAGAAAGGTAATAGAATACATTGTTTTACAGGCAAGTCTCAAATGATGTGCCAAGATGATCAATTTTTTGAGATTTTTAACTGAAAACTTTTGGAAGATGAAGTCCGCCATTTTGTGGTCAAGACAATTATCCTCCATTTAGTGGTTATTAGTGACGTCAGCGTAGGTCGGTCTATCATAAGTTCACAAGCCTCACTTTTTGAAATTAAGTTCCGAAGACCCACATTTCAAACAAAATTCAGGACATTTTTGCTTCCAGAGCCCAAATTTAGCCCAAAAAATTAGTCCTCAAGGGCCAAGTTCATCATTGCCCCACTGGTGTCAAAGTGTTGTTGTAACCTTGGCAAGTCTTTTATGTCACACTTGCCTTGTTGATTCAAGCACATTGGGGAGCTGTTTCTGGGGTGGGGAGGGCATATAATATCCACCTAGCCTTAGATCATTGGCAAAAGCAACCTTGTGTAAGGCAAAATGATGTTTGACATTTTTAGAAATGGTTAGAATTTTTTTATGGTACTTAGTTCCTATATCTAAACAGCCAGTACAAGAAAACCCCAACTCAATGAGCTCTCCGCTGCAACTATACACTAGAAAAATTATATAACAATGTCTAAAAAAGTCAACTACAAGATCAAATGTGACACTATGATTGGGGTATGACATGAAAGTGCTTTTTAATGATTTGAAAGCCTTTTTCAGAGATTTGTATGCATTTATATTTTACAGAAGGCAGCTATTGAAGTTGGGGTTTTCTTGTACTGGCATATTCAATTTAATTATTTCGGTTACTTATTATTGTGTATATCTGTGAATCACTCTTTCAAGTTCAGCATTGCAACTATACTATAAATCTTGTAGTATGCAACAAGCAGTCGATTAATGCACATAAACCAATATATGAACACAAAGGGAAGTGCATTAGTCCATACTTTTCCGAATTATAACCACATACTCAATCTTGCGGAATATTCATACACTCCGCGTGTGCTGCGTGTGTCACCTAA
Source organism: Ophiothrix spiculata (assembly GCA_000969725.1). NCBI lineage: Eukaryota > Metazoa > Echinodermata > Ophiuroidea > Amphilepidida > Ophiotrichidae > Ophiothrix > Ophiothrix spiculata. The sequence continues at coordinate 17,812 of JXSR01S056546.1, read as the reverse complement.
CCAATCAGGACGCAAGAATATAAAGTACGCGGAGTGCAGTGGATTTTCACAATGCACTGCGCTTGTTGCGTTCCGGTTTGCGTGGCGGGCAATTAGTGCGTATGAATGTTTCATTGTTTTTGTCGGGTGATTATTTATTTAGTTTAGAGAAGTTTTGGATTTTGATAGTCATATTAAAGGCCTGATTTCTTTACACAAAAGATACAATATTATTTTTCTGTCGTGTATGAATTAGATTAATAAATTTGCATTCCATAATGCTCGTAAAATGAGACAAAATCAATGCACTTGCGGTAAATTTTGTTTGCTGTCCAATGCACTCGGCCCCTACGGGCCTCGTGAATTGGACACACCAAAATTGACCGCGCGTGCATTGATTTTGTCTCATTTCACTCGCGTATGAAATGCGCATTTATTAACCTATAATTCAAATTAGCTTATGTTTAATGTTTGTCCATGTAGTGGCAAAAACTAATAACAAAATCATGGAAGATTCATGTACAAAATATTAATACGTAGTAATTTGGTCTTAATCAATCCTAATCAATCATTACCAATGACACCAGTTCACAATGCTATAGAATACCAGGGATATGCTATTTATCTCGTAACAGACTCAGTTACCTTGTTGATGGTGCACTGGCACATTTACAAGCACTCAAGAATTCTCAAAGTGACCATTGACCAAATTGTATACCGTGATTAAGATTCAAACAATCATATTACTCGCAGACAAAATTTCCTTTGCAAGGGAAAGGAATCTGGGTTAAAACGGCAAAGAAGGCAATTTTGCTTGAAGTGAAGAGCAAGAGGAAATCCTTTGATAAACACAACTGGTTAGATGTAAATCAGGCATGATGTAATGAGTTCACCTGGGAGAAAAACATACTGGGGAAGCCACTGGAAATCACAGGCATGGTATAAAAGTTTAAAAAAAAAATTCAACCCTAGTTCATTAGATGCGAATGTTGACCTGCCAAGTGAATAAATAAAGCACATAATTAAAGACTTGACTTGTAAAATGGACGTACTTTTCAAGAAAAGGGCAAAAGACTGCTAGGACATCAAAATGTGACGCAAAATTGCTGATAATGATTTTAACAATTCTGTTCAAATTATAGTCATGGTGCAATTAAGATAATTCATCAAATATTTTCTTACTAATTGGCTATTGTTTTATTATTAAAAATGGATGCAAGCCCTTTAGCAGGACAAATTTCAACCACGTTTCAACTTAAGAACCCCCTATCTTCAAAATTTTTAATTTCTTCATTAGGCTATACAGTACTTTATTAATACCAAATTTCAAAATCCAGGCATGTTTAATAAAAAAATTACCATACATATGGGCATTATGCCCAAATATGGTCATAAGATATCCATATTTTTAGTTATACTTTGATCAATTAACACTAAATAGATTGACCTTTTAACATTGAGAACTGAAAAAGAATAGCACTACAAGATCGTGTGTGGTCTAGGGGAACAGTGCAGGACTCATGATCAGAAGGTTGTGAGTTTGAGCACCGCTAGTGCCAATGTGTTGTGAACCTGGGCAAATCACTTTATCAGACTTGCCTCATCGACCCGAGCGCACTGGGGAGCTGTTTAGGGGGAATATCACAACTTAAGTGCTGATAGGTCTGTGCCTTAGGTCACTGGCCTCAAGTGGCCTAGTTCAAGGCAAAATGGTTGTGATGACTTTCTTGTTACAGCGTAATAATAATGGCCAACGCTTTGTACCCGTTGGAAAAGGCACAAATTAAATGCCAGAATTCAACTTTTTAGCAAAATGTGACTTGCACATCAGTTTACATATGGCGCATGTTTATCTTTGCATACAGATGAAAATAAGCCTCCCCAAGCCTTCAGCCTCACAATACCCAACCTATTTGGTGCTGATCAAAATATACACTAGGATCTCCCCTCCGTCCTCTTTCCCTGGACTATTAAATAACTGTCTGCTTATTTTACACAGTAGATGTAGACTTCTAGAGCAAACATCATAAATATTTCAAGACAATTAATTTTTGATATGTATGGACATGACATCTTTCTAATTCCCTCTTTATAAATGAATAAATAATGCTAAAAGATGAAGATTGATTTCGCCAAAAATACCTATACATATTAATAATTCATATGCTAAACAAACTATAAAAACTAGGTTAGCACTTTTCTGCATGTAGTGTGGCAAGTCTTGTATTGCAATTTGCGAAATTAGCACGGCTCTTCAAAGTCAATTACGATCTTGTTCAGCTCAAAATGGGTTAACTTTTTCATCATTTAATATCATTGTTTAATTCAAATCCCACACTAAATTTACCTTAAGCCAAGAAGCTCGGGGGGGGGGGGGGATGATGGAGGGGTGTTAGGCAAGATGTGCCACCTTAATGACCACCTAAAATATATCAGGATGAAACATTCATTTGGTCTAGTATCGGGACGGTAAATGTGTGCCCAGGGAGCAAACATGCCTTTGTATAGCCATGGTTTGTAGTTTGATCAAATTTATAGATTAAGAGACTCCCATTTATAAGTTTTAAAACAATTAAAAACTGAGCCACTTATTTTGAAGTTCATATTTAATAATCAATCCAAATAAAACACTGATATTATATCTAGTGATGTTTCATTTGATGTTGGTTTTCACAAAACAAGCAACAGAAACTATTTTCCACACAAGCTTTCTAATTTTACTTTTCAAGCAGCATTAATATAAGATCTTTGACAAAATGACATTATAGTTATTACCACATCAGACTCAAAACAACAAGTTGCCGTCAGCCAAACCTCTCTCTTGCTCTCAAGCATCTCGCAAAATATTCACCATCATGTCTCGCACTATTTAACCAAATCTACTTTCATCGTACACAAAAATCTCTTAAAACACTTCATCGTCCCACCTTAGCTCAACTTGCTAGTCTCCGAGCATGAATATTCATGAGTCAGCGATCCAGGCGTGCCACTGAGCCAGCTTCCAGCCCTCCAGGTGATCTAGTTTAGGCAATATTGACCTATTATAACACAGTGACCCGGTTTCTGACCCTGTCTTTGCTATATTGACCTCATTACTACAAGTCGACTAGGCAAATGGCCCACAAATGCAGGCTCTGACCTACTTTCCCTCAATTAGATAGTACAAGTACTTTGAAGCGTTGAGCAAGAAAAAAAAAATAAGCAGGCCAAGAGGGCTATACTGTTACTGACAACATAAGAATGGGCTTATATAGTGACTGAAACATGGAATGTGATATTTGGGTATTGAGGCTTTTAACTGCCAACAAAGTGGCTAACAGTGGTAGACAAACTGGGCTGATATTACCTGACTGGTGTTATAAACAAAATGACTTGGTGCAATATTGCGTTTGCATTGTGGGCTTAATTTCATCAAGCAGCGACATTTCACGCAATTGTGTTGCAGCTAACAACTGGTCATTCAGGTCTCTCACTTCTGATTTGCTAAATTTGCCCGGAGAGAGGAATAATCAGTCTCGACCTTTTGAATTGCTTGCCCTAGAAAAACCTCAGTTTACATCCAGGGGCAGTTTTCCACTATTGATCCAACCCATTTTTCCCTGTTCCCTGCAAACTCCACTTTACGTGACTTGGAACAATCCACTGGATCAACTTGTGCTTAGCTGTTCTATGCCTCAGGATGGACTATTCCATTGACATACAGGGGTTAGATTTCTGTACATCTCACCCTAGTTACACATGTTTCTTGGTGAATTTCAATATCTTTTTAGTGTGTAATAATCTTAGAATTAGGTCACAGAAGTAGTTTAATTCATTCACTTAGAATTGTTAAATGAAGTCATGAATACCATCCCCTGTTGCAACACGCCCTCTGAAGTACCACTTACAGATTCTGTTAAAGGCATAATACAAAACTGTCTTCAAAAATAGTTTCAACTGCATTATCTGATTGATATAGTTAAAGTCAGAGTGAAATAGAGTGTAATTCATTTTTTCAAATCAAAGTTTGATAGTAATCTTGGGTTTTGTCAATACATATTCATGAGATTTCCATATCGTCTTCAAAAATAGTTTCAACTGCATTAAAAGTCAAAAATAAAAGGAGCACGATTCATTTTCTCAAATCAAAGAATGATGGTAATTTCAGATTTTTGTTGATACAGATTTCTGTATCTTGTACAAAAGCATGCGTTTCATTTTGTATTATGACAAAGGAAGCATTTGTACCAAAATATCTTTTGCCCTCCCCCAGTTTGCCCCTCTACACCCCATACACCAAATATCATAGCATTTTTAAATTTTTACTCAAATTTCACAGTCAATTACTCTCTCTTTTTCATTCTGTTAACGAAAAAGATCAAATATTTTGCACCCTTAATTTGCACTTATATTTCAAGATTTTATGACCATTTTCTAGACTAAAATTAGTAAGTTTGTCGTAAAAATGCACTGATCCCTAAACTCTTGGTGTCTTGTATAAGCCTGCAAGTGAGTCACGTTTTTTTCGAGTCACGTTTTTGTTTCGAGTCACGGGTCCCAAATTTGCCTACTCGAAACCCGAAAAAAAGTGATTTGACCTATTGGTATTTTTTCTCTATGTTTCGTTACAAACATCGCAATCTGTGTTAACTATTTGTTTGCATCTGTTGAATGTTCGTCAACAGACATGCGCAATCATAATGTTCGTCAACAGATGGCGATGTTGCAATTATATAACGGTGCTATTATACTTGTCAGACATGCGCAATCGTGATTGTAGTAACCTGTCATTTCGTCAAAACGGCGACTCCATGAAGCAGCAACAATAATATTACCACATTAAACGTCAATTTATGTAAGTTCCCCGATTTAAGTCCTACCCGTTATCTGAATAAAATCTGAGGTAACAAAATGGTGGGACTGTACAAGCGTCAGTATGGTATTAAATCAGCCATTTTTAAGCCTGAAATGTGCCCTACAGTATAGTGCAAAGACTCGAGTGTAACTTTTGGTACTTGTGCACTACTACCGTGTTTCCGACTGGTGCCTTTTCAACTTACATTTTGAATCTTAAAATACGATTCGAGTCCCGGGTACCCGTTCGAAAATAAAATACGAGTCCCGGGAGTGAAAAAAACAGAAATCTGCAGGCCTAGTCTTGTATTTTCCTCCTGAACTTGTGATGCTGTCATAAGTGAAAACTTAATGTTAATGAGGGTTTGCTGTATTATCAAGCACTTCAAAGGTGCATCAAGACAAAATGTTATCTGCAGATGATTTACGTATAATAAAAGTCAACTACCAAATATTGTGAGAATTTTGAAAAGTAAAAAAAAAATGTTGATCTTGGGTAAGAGGCTATGTGGCTACCCACCCACATCCAAATCCCTCAACATCCATTGCAAATGTTACCCAACATGTTGTTCTAGGTGAAAAAAATACCCTAAAGTGTGATCAATTTAAGATTTTTTATTTTTTGAAAAGACATAGATACCACAGAATGGGTAAAATCAGTCCCTTTTGAATACCTTTGTGGACACAGATTGGAAACCATTTATGTACTAAATGAACCCCTGAGCTGAACATCATTTCTTCAATGTTTGCCCATAGATTAAAGAAAGTACAGATAGGAAACTGGTCTATTTGCACACTAAAAATTGGGCGTGGTGCAATGCCTGGACCGACACTGCGCGAGTGTGTATTGACCAAGCTCTGCGTTCTGTCTCGCACTACTATTACTTGACTACAACGCAATACGCATCTTACAATTTACCGCCAAATTGTGCGGTAGCAAGGAACGGCGCTTGGCTGGCTCGATAGCCACATTCTCAGTCAAATTACCATTCAGTTGCCAGAGTACGGAATTGCCGTATCAAAGAATTTTAAAATGACGATTCACTACATTGGGTAGGCCTACTGTGTCACTGTGAGATTTAAATGAAAGCAGAAAAAGGCAAACAACTTGTCTCGCTGATTGCACTTTATTCTGCATGAATAAAAGAGGCTATCTAAGTCGGCACACATCAAAGTAAATAAAGTGTTCACCTAGCTGCCCTTATCAAGATTCAATTATAACATGGAGATTTAATGATGAGAGTCTGAAGATCACTTTAAGGCTAATTACCTAACAAAGAAGAGATCTACGTGGCCAAGACAGCCCCTGCCTGGTGACTTGATGGTATTATTGGACATTAGAATAGGGTGCAAAGGGCCAGGGTTTCAATCTTACGGTAAGATATGTGTGAAACAATTGTTGTAGGCCTAAATGGTCATTTTCTGAAGGATTATGAAATGATAAGTTTTGCTGATGTTAAAACACCCTCCCATTCTACATTTATGACCTATTTTTCTAAATTTTTGATGTTAAAGTAACATTTTGAAAACATAACCTGAACAAATATTTAAATAGTGGATCAGGTTTTAAGAAAATTGAACAAAACAAGCAAACCTACACATTTTAACTAATTTGCATGTTTTGCAGGCATTAGAATCATCCTATTTAAACAGGTATTCCTGGTTTTTGTGGCCAAATTTCTGTGTTTTCATGTATATTTAACATTTTTTTCAAAATTTTACTGTTTTTTAATGGAATTTCATTCTCATGCCTGGTTTGGGTCAAAAATCACCATCATTTTTTGCATGGTAACCATAACCCACTTTGGGTCAAAAAATACCTTCTTGAGTGTTGATGGCTTATAACAATCTGTATTTATTCTTAATTTATGGTTACCAATTTACTTTCTATAGATGATTGAAACATTTTAAAAAGATGATTTTTGATCATGAAATCTAAATCTGCATTATTTCTCTTAAATGTTTATTTCAAATTTACTGCATATAAGCTCTTAACATCATCAATGAATCAAACTGCCGTGAAATCCAAACTTGATTGATTTGGTTAAAATCTGCACCAACTGATTTCTATAAATTTGAAATAAAAGCTTCAATGAATGTACTATCCTAAATATAAAATATTCCATAATCAATGGTACTCAATGGCATAGCCAGCAGGGGTAGGACTCTCCCCCCCCCCCACCCCACCCCCACACATACAATCACCCCATCTAAATGAAATTGAGCTAGAAAAGTATGAAGTTTCAATATGTACTACCATACAATGTTTTTGTTAGTGTTCAAAATTTGACCGGACCATTTTATGGGTTTAGTTTTCAAACTGTTTAAGAAAACTCAGAAAATTTACCTCAAAATAGCACAGAAAATGTTTATTTTTTAAAATTTTCAAGCAAAGTTCCAGTGATTTGCTACATGGTAAAAAAATGGGTGTACATTTTGTGTCTGCCAAGAACTCTGTCGTTCCTGCAAGATTGTCTTGAGAATTGAATACGCCACTGATCATACCATGGATAATACCCAGGGGGGGTACTCCACTTTGGTCTGAACTGGGGTGTGCCGCTCGGACCGTGGAACCCTAACCCATCTTTAACACTTAAGTGGTCGCGAAGGAATTTTACGTTGAAACTCTGGTCATAGGTAAAGTAATTCAAAAGAACTAAAACAAAGAAAAAAAAATGAAAATCGGATAAACCGTTTCAAAATGGCGGCCAAAACAAATTTTGTCCTATCGCATCGAAATTTTCCCGCCAAAAATTTGAAAACTCACTTCCCAATGGAATTTTTCAATGAAATTTGGCTCATATTTGCAGTATGTAAGTACAAATACATTCCTGAAATAAAATTTGGAAAAAGTTGTTCGGGTACGATTTTATGGGCAAAACAAATTTGAAGAGCGCCCTCGAAAATGCGTATTTATGCTAATTAGCATGAGAAGGGGTGGGTCGATTTGATTTTTTTTGCCACCAAGTGAAGGGTATGGTAAAGTTAGACAATTACATAGAAGGGCGATGAAAAAATGTTGGGTCCATATGGACCCCCCCCCCCCTTGACCACTTAAGTGTTAAGGGTAATTTTTGAGAAAAAGTGCACCCATGTTTAGGTATTTTGCTCTCGCGAGCCCAGAAATTTTTCAGGACCATTTTAGCGTTTTTTCTTGAAAATGTGACCCATGTTTAGGGATGTTGGTGCTAAAAACAGGACCCATGTTTAGGGATTTTTTGTGAAAAACTAACCCATTCCAGCGGCACATCCCCGTATACCTATATGCGAGTACGCAAATAATACCAATCTTGTTAAAATTACGCACAAAAACCACCAACAATGCTAAATAAGAAGCCTCACTGCTCTTGTAAAGATACATACTGGATAAACACAAGTGACCGATTTGTTCCGTGATGTTTACCAAGAAATGCCGGTCGATTAAGTTGAACTTTTCAGCTAAAAACACCTTCTACACTTTACATAGTAAGTATACAAATTTAAATTTGCTTTCATTCAAGACTGAAAATAGCTCTGTGTGCAAATTATATAGTACCTGGATCAGAATGGACTAACCTAAGATTCCTATTGAATCTTTATACACTTTGGATTGATCCATTGATCTACAAAGGGGATTTTTTTTAAATAATAGACTCTATCAAATACCATTATATTGGTATTTATTACAGGTGACTCTGTTGAGATGAATTATCCTACAGGGGAGTTTACCAGATGTGAAATAAATCTGAGAAAAGAATGAAGTGGTTGAAACATCCCTGCTTTTAAAATGGAATGGGCAACTGGAAATGGTTACAGTAAAGATGCATTTATTTTGATTATTTTATAATTATTCAGAAAAATACTACCACTATCTAGCAATTAAAGTATACATGTACCTTTACCAAATTTTGAAACAGTTTTATACGGCAGGGGCCATGACATATAACAGCAACTTGATCAGAGATCAGTTTACGATTACTTGTCCGGCAAACATAATTGTTGCAGACGCCTGGCACATGACCACCCTCCTCTGGCCGGACATCGGTGATCTACAGGTGGCTACTGGTTTTTAATGGTAGAGGTACCAGGTTCAAGAAGGAACTACTTTTGCATTGTAATACTCCTGGTCCTGACTCTCCATAATATTCCAAAATTTGATTGGTTCCTATAAGTGACCGTTCTTCACAAACAACCCCGTAAAGTTGGCATCTTTGTCATTTTTTTTCAAATATTTGAAAAGACCATGTTACATAATAAAGATTAAAATGACACCTCAATAAACTTCACTGACATCCATAAGCAAAACTATAGTTTGTTAAAGTTTGTAAGACCATTTTAAGGGTGCCTCTTAGATAAACACAAGCATAAGAAAATTAGCAAGATGTATGTTTGTTTCTGTTGATTGTCCTTAGAAAGATTGTTTTTATAATTCGCTATTTTCAAAATGAAACTTTGCAGGCATTTTGAAGAAAGCTAAAATATTGTGAATAGGAAGAAAAAATTCAACTTTTGCATGTATTTTTACATATGGGCAAAGTGAAGTTTTCTAATTCTATGGCTCATTGACAATGGGACGTCACATATCGTCATAAAGTGAAAGTGCAAAAGCTGCCATTTGCTATGCGCTGCCGGAGTGACACATCACACTTAATGCAAATCACTCATTGCAAAGGATGCTTTGAGCTACTAGTTCCAAACAAATATGTTGCACATTTTTACCACACGATATTGGAAATAATTGCTATTGTAATGTTAGTATTCTTAAATCCAAATACAGCAAAAATTTGAACTATCACAACAATGTTTTTGGAATAGTCTGATAATACAACAGAAGGCCAACCCTGCCATTATTTTTTGCACTTTGTAAACAAACAAAAACCTAGTAAAAAGATGGTCTAATTCTTGCGTGTACGAATGTCTATTGTATTAATAGGTATGATCGGTGGAACCATTATCGACTTGATCATTTGTTTGGAATCAGATTGAACATGTTGGGCTAATTATTCAAGAAATTACGTCACTACTTCCACATCGCATAACTGTATATATTCTCCAGTATTGGGTGTGTGGCTCTTGAAATGATTCTTCGTGTGAAGGTGTCACTTGAAGAACCATTTCAAGAGCCACTAACTTACAGGAGAAACATTTTTAGGTGTCTGTCACATTTTGGTTTTAGTGACAAAGGCGGGAATAAATATGACATAGAGCAGCCATTGCAGATACAACTTTCTTGACCTGATCAGATAAGATATTCCACTGCACATGTGGGATGGTAAATAGTTGGAACAAAATGAGCAAAATCCTGCTTAAATTTATCAATACCTAAATCAGAAAATCGACTGGTCTTGATAAATGAGCCTCAACAATTCCCTTGCTGGCATCCATCAAGCGCCATTGTATGAATAAAAGGAGTAACCTGGCATTTCTTGAAATGATTCTTCATGTGAAGGTGTCTTTTGAAGAACCATTTAAAGAGCCACTGACTTAAGGCCGAAACATAGTCGACCTCCAAACTAAATTTTTGCTACCAAACATTTGGTCCTGACGTCAAAATGATGAGTGACTCCAAACAAAATAACTTCAACACCGAGTTGAGACCAAATAATAACATATGTTATTGTACATTGGACCAAATTTTTGTTACCCGTTCATACTTTAAATTTGATGGCAAATATTTGGTGACGTCACAACCAAATGTTTGGTAGGGAAAATTTTGTTTTGAGGCCGACTATGGTTTTGGCCTTTACAGGAGAAACATTTTATGGTGTTTGTCGCATTTTAGTTTTAGTGACATGGTGTTAAATAAATATGACAGAGCAGCCATTGCAGATACAACTTTCTTGACCTTTCTTGGCACCTAAGAAACAAGCTATTCCACTGCACATGTGGGATGGTGAATAGTTGGAACAAAATGAGCAAAATCCTGCGCAAATTTACCAATACCTAGATCAGAAAATCGACTGGTCTTGATAAATGAGCCTTAACAATTCCCTTGCTGGCATCCATCAAGCGCCATTGTATGAATAAAAGGAGTAACCTGGCATTTCTGGGGCATGTTTCACTAAATTAACTGTCAAAAATCTTGTTCTCTTTCTCTTGACACTTGTTCTTAATAAGGGGGGGGGGGTAGCACTCATATGATATACTTCAGCAACTTGCGTCATTTTCATAAACACAACCCATACGGTATCAAATTCCCAGTAACCTTGTTGTTTTGTAAAATTAACAAATACCTCATTTAATGGAAAATAATAAACAAATTGAAAATAGAACGGACCGGGAAAAATGTTTTTCTCTACATTGATAACAAGTAAATACTAAAACATACACGGATTTTTCCCCTCAAAAGTTGCTTTAACCCTTTCGGACCCGAATTAATTTTCAAGTTCCAATTTTGAGGTTTCACCTTCTCAAGTATATATCATCATAACTATCATGGTATGCATGGTATACTAAATCTCTTTTCCTGATGTCTTAGAAGATACTACAAGCTTTAAAATGACACCAAATATGATACTATAGGTTGTTTCATTTCGGAGATACAAACATTTTTGTTATTGTATTTTTTAAGTATTTCTTTATTTGCTAGAAACGCTCAGGCGTTCTATGGGTCTGAAAGGGTTAACTCAAATGCCTCGTCAACCTACATGTAAGTTCATAATTTGGGGAGCTGATCTGGATACAAACCATTGAATATGTAGGCCTATGCCACAAGCATAATCATCGTAAAAAATATTGTATTCAGATAAATTCCTTTAATGATTTGTCATTATATTGCCCTGAAAAATTACAACATCTTACCACTCATACCAATATAATGATCAAATGAAGTAAATAAGCCTTATTATCCCCACTTGATGTTGACATACTCATGTCCCAGCAAATCTGTAAAAAGTTCCACCCCTTTTCCACTTTTGAATTTTTTCTCTTCATCGTGGCTAAAGTAGGTCACCGAGTCACCTGAGGAGAGTTCAGTTGAAGTCTCTGACTATGAAACCATAGGGCCATTGTAAGGTTAATGGTAACATTAGAAGTCTGATGATGATGGTAATGCATGGTCATTTAGAATTGGAATCAGGTTTACCTTAATACTGTATACCCTGTTATTTTCACATAGCTTTATTTTTGTTAAATATCAAGAATGGATATTCGACCACATTTTTTTTAAACTCCAAGACAATTCAGAATGCAAGGAATATATGTCATCACTTTTTTGTGATTGCCTGAATATTGATTTTTTTTTATATTTGAACAAGACAAAATTAGCATAAACAAGCAATTTTGCTATGTCCCTAAAACCAAAAATACCTTAGTTTCTCATTTTCGGTCAAAATATGTTTTTCCCTTCAATATTTCAGAACCAAATCAAATACAGAAGATTGCTGTGTCCCTAAAATCACAAAAGAATAACTTTTTTACATAAATTGTCATTGAAAAATTAGTTTGGGAAAGAAGTTGAACCAGCCTTTTCTTTTTCCTTCCATAGTTCAAAACCAAAATCAAATAATATCACCCTCCCTCTCCTTCTGCCTCTTTTCACTTCTCTTTTTTTTTTACATCAATCCACTTCACAATTTCCAGTGAGTTAAAAAGTAGGTCATTTGCTCACCTTACATCTAAGTCAAATACCAATCTCCAATTCAAACACATGATACAAACAGCACAGACCCATCTCAGGAGTGTCAACATGGCTTGAAACAACAAGACCTGTCTTTTCAGCAGTGGCGGCAGATGGTTAAAATTTTAGGGGGGACGGCTATTTTTTTAATCAAAAAAAAAAATTGAGCAAAAATGGTCGGAGGAAAATTAACATATTTTGTAATGCTCGAGTAGCGCGAAAAAAATCTGTGAAATCGGGTAATTTCAGCTACAAATTGTTAAAAATCTTGAATTTTTTGCAAAAATGGCAAATATTTACTGAAAATTGACATTCTTTCATCTCTATTTTTGAAGGGGTCTGTCCCCCCTCGTGAAATTTAGGGGGATCCCCCTCCCCCATCTCCGCTTCCACCGCCTATGCTTTCAGTTTAGTCTGAAACATGAGGCCAATTTATTCCAACCGTATCTAACAAAAAAAACCCGATTCAAACAAAAACTATTTCAAGAAAACAAATTCTTATACATCAAGACTAGATTTGACTGCACATTTTGACTTCCCTTTATTCAATGTTTCTTTGAGGCCTTAAAAGAAATGTCCTATGTTCAATCAAATCAGAACCAACGTCAGGCCTTATATTTTGAGGCGAGCAAGTGTGACAGCACACCATCACACGCCTAAAATGATCTTGAGGAGTGCTCTTTTCAGCACACCTAAATCTGGTAAAATTAAACACAATAAGATACAAAATGCACACCTACAGTAGACACTTCAAGTAATTTTTAAATTATGAATTTTAAATAAAAGCAGGTGATCTAAAGAATCCAAACCCGTTTGAATTTTTCAAATCCGACCTTCCGTTGCAAAGTTATGAAGGTTTTTGTATAATTAATTTAACTAATTTTGGAGACCGCAGGATAGGGGATAAATCTTTTAGTTTCTTTATTTTCGCCAAGCAAGGTCACGGCACCAATCCAGTTACACCTCTTGTCAATACACAGAGTAATTTGGTCAATATTTTAATTGTCTGAATGTTTATTACACACACAACAGGTGTTATTTTGCAGCTTTTTGCGCCCACACATGCGCGGGATGTTTAAAGATGATTAGTTCCGCATGATAAAGAGCTGATCAAAATTGCTTTAGGCGGAAGAACAGGCGCAGAAATTACACCCAAACAGTCATTATTTTTGCCGCGTGTTGTTTATTTACATTTGATTTAACAGATATATTTAAAAAAAATCTTGAGTGTGCATGGATGTCCACATAACTTGTACTCAACTGAAATTCTCTTTTCTTCACTTCCAAAAAAATTGGCAAACCTTTGTAAAATCAATAACTCTGCAACCACAAATCAGAATTTTTTAGTACAAATAAGTGGCTGTGCATGGACAAAATCATCTTCCTGATAACATATTCTTAAATAAAAAATGGTCTATCATATTGCGCGGAACTCAGAAAAACATCTGAAAACGCGGGTGAAAACGTATCTAGAAACACTTTATGTCAGTATCAAAACAAAACTATCAAGCCCACTTAAAGTCATGCCTGCTTGAATATGAACTATGCTTCTATGTATTTGTGTGTCAGCGGTGTGAAAAATCAACGTTCTCCTGCCAAGTAATGGGTAAATGAAGTATCTACGTTATACCTACAGCACACCTGAATATCCTGAGAAGTGCTGTTTGTAGCACACATGTATTTTCAAAATTCAAGGCCTGCAACGTACCCTATTTTTGGAAATTCCTGAAGTCTTTTCTTTTTAATTTTTGCATTCTTAAATTTGATAAAAAAAATGTTGTACAATCTTTGTTAAGCATTTTAGTTGTTTTGTAGCGTATGTTGATTCAAAATTGTTACAAAACAGCTAAAATGCTAAACAAAAAATCGCTGCAAATTTTTACATTCATAAATTTGATAAAAAAATGTTGTAGCGATCTTTGTAAAGCATTTTAGCTGTTTTGTAGCATCTATGCTGATTCAAAATTGCTATCCATCTTATTGAAGTTTGTCATACTTTGAACCTTTACACAATTTGAATATTATTTTGTGTGTCCAGTAGTGATTTAAATTATCAATTACACAATTTGATTATTTTGCATGTCCAGTAGTGTTTTAAATTATTAAGGTTTTCCCAATTATAAATACTGTTCAATAGATGATTAAATTTTACATTTTTGGAAATGTACAAATTTTAAAAATCAGTAATTTTTGATGGAAAAAAAATGCACTTTTTAAATGATTTTTTAAATGTTTACATAACCGCCCCTGATGAAAAAACCCTAATCTTTGAACAAACACAGAGATGCCACTTGAGGGACGGAAAAAAATAGGAAATCAGACTCGATAGGATACTAATTTCGAGCAACAGGAGAAAAGCTCGAGATTTTGGTATTTCATGTACTAAAACCTCACTTTTCATGCATATTGTGACCCTTTTAACCATTTTTATGCAACTTTCTATCACTTTATTAAAAAAAACCTTTTTAATTCTGATTTTTTAAGAAAAATTAGGACAAGTGGTCCACAATGACCAAAAATTAGGAATTCCTAGTAAATTAGAAAAATTGGCATCCCTGCAAACAAGTCTTTATTTTTTTTGGCTCCTCAACTAGGGAGCCGTTGCTCCAGTCTGATGTCACTGTCCTACTTTTCGTCCTCCAGTTACAATTCTGACATGAATATATACATCTCATGCATCTAGTATTAGGTCATATTCACTTGAAACGGATGTTCCACATCAGATAAAAACAAAAGCGAGTCAACTTGATACAGAAAGCATGATTATATAAAAGAGCAAGCAAGAATATTAAACAAGACCAACAAACTAAAAATAAGATATAACATATTCAAGTTGAAAAAGACCAACAATGTTTTAACTAAAGATAAAGTACTTTTGGGGTAAATTCTAACAAAACCGATTCAAACAAAATCTAATTCAAGAAAACAAATTCCTATACATCAAGACTAGATTTGACTGCATATTTTGACTTCTCTTTATTCAGTGTGTCTTTGAGGCCTTAGGCACTTTGAACCTTTAGACCTACACAAAATTTTGATTATTTTGTGTCCAGTAGTGTTTTAAATCATTCATCTTTCCCCAATTTTACTGTTCAATAGATGATTAATTTTCATTTTTGGAAATATCAAAACTTTCAAAATCAGTAATTTTTGATGAAAAAATAAATTGTTTGTTTGCCCTCCAGTGGAAAAATTAAAATTTTGGGTCGGTCGGTCGGTCGATTTTTTGTTCTCTTCACATATATTTTAAAGAATGTCATTCCATTGATTTTATCTTGAATACCAAGCAATACAGTGCTTAATCAAAGATTGTGGGTAATTATTTAGAGGAAATATGCATTTTATACTACTAAATGTGACTTTATACTGCTAAATTTTACGTTTTCCATTGAAAATATTGAGTTTTCATATTTTACATGTTTGAAGAAAAAAAAATTAAACTAAAATACCCGACCCAAATTTTTGGCATTTTAGGGTCGGTCGCGGAGGG
>JXSR01S056535.1:55597-69273 GCA_000969725.1 Ophiothrix spiculata | reverse complement strand
CATCACCATCATGTTCCTTGTGAAAATTCCTTTCTGGAAATGTATACTTTTATTAATTTTAAGCACTTTGTTAAAAAGTTATGGTTCAAAATAAACTTGCAAAAACGTAACATTGAGTAAGGCGCTTACACCCCTTAAAAAGTATGCTAACATGTGTTGTTCACCATATTGAAGCCCGTAATGTCTAGTTTCAAGAAACGCTTTTCATTTTTTTTTCTGGTTGATATGGTAACCAGACCTCTGATTGACTAAAACAAGAGCAAATGTAACTCAAAAATGAAAGAAGCTACAAGGTTCATATTTACAATGGCAACCAGAAACTAGGCATTAAGTGCTACAATTGGTATATAGCACATGTGACATACCCTTGGTAAAATTGTGAGAAAAGCTATCGAAGGGTATCCCTCTCCAAACTCAACCTCCTACTAAATGTCACTCATTTGCCCCCTAAAAACAAAATATTCGGGTACCGCTTTTTCGGCACATGTCGCAAAACTCTTTGTTTAGCTGTTAAGATGCCTAATCTCAATCAATGTTCAAGTGTGGCAACCGAATCAGAATAAATGATGAGAGGAACTTAAATAATTAAATAGTTTTATTTTATTCACTGAATATGTTATTGCTGTCAATATATTTACTGCAGGTTGTGTCTAAAAGTGAAGTACCCATCCCAGGCAGGATTTGCCATTACAAACAACATCGGAGGGATGCAGTCAGGGTTCTGCAAGAAGGAAGATATTTTTAAAACCTACGGGTAATCATACTGCACCAACACGACTATCGTTATGGAGAATAATTGTAAATGAGGTTTCATGTAGCTGAAATTACAACAAATTCTGTTATTTTTCTTTGTTTTTGAAAAATTTGAGGTGATCAAAATGTGTAATATGTACGTCTTGGGGGGGGGTTAAGCTGCCTGCAAAATCAAAGTATAATCAGGAATATTTGGAGATTTTTTATACAGGGAAGGTCAATAAATAAATATAATGTAGCTATCAATGGATATGTCAATCATTTTGTTAATTGTGCAGAACTCATTGGCAGTATGATGTTAACTCCCCTGAGCATATCGCTAATGCATGCGTCAATGAGTCTTAACGTTACCCTTAACGATGGTCGCCAGACATTGGACGTCAACTCGACGTCGAACCTTGAAAATAAAGAGTATAATTAATCTCTGATGTTAGGCGCTGGAGCACATTAGGCCACAATTTTGTGAGACTGGCCGCAACTAAGTCACAGCTTTAATTTTCCAATATAACCACCATAGGCTTGATTATGCACCTCAAGGTTATTGCAAAATATTTGTTACATTTTTTGAAATTATATAGAGGTGCATAATTAATAAAGCATACAGTAGCCATCTTGGAAAATAATAGATGTAGCCTGGTTGCAACCGGTCGCACAAAGTTATGACCTAATTGTACGCGAGCAACTTATTTAAAGTAAATCTCCAACATAATGTTACTGAAGTAATGTGAAATAAGAGGTAAATCAGATGTCAGATGATCAGATGTTCAAGACCAAAAGTGAATACGAGTGATCATCTTGTTTAGACTTTCGCCAAGGAAACCCAACTTGGTACTTGGATACCAAGTAAGCTAAAGGAAGCTTGTCTTCAGCTCCAAGATGTTTTTGATTTCAGTTTTTGAATGCAGGAGGACGACCGGAGTACCCATAGAAAAACCTGTGGAAGCAAGCAGGGACTGAAAACCAAATGCACATAAAGCGTCGGGCCGGGGAATCGAACCTGGGACCTCATTGGTGCAAAGCGACGAAACGACCGCTGCGCTTACCCACTTATGGTTTGAGAAGTTCAAGACTACCATTGACGCTTGCATATACGTGCTAAAGAGTAACAACGGCAGATGTTGAACAGCCAAGGAATGCACTTAATAATATGCTAATGAGGTAATCTATGCTAAACCACGTGCAAGCTACTTTCAGTGTGTTTAAGCAGTTTAATGGCGCACACCACTTAATAATAGCATAGGCAAGAATAAGTCGATGTGAAAGTGTGAATTAAATTTAAGTGTGTACAATGAGTTCGGGTTGCACTTCTCTAAATAAAAGGCATTAAATATTGCGCGTACAATGTAATTTTGGTAGAATTTCATTTAATTTGTGTTCTGTGGTACACAACATAATCGTGTATCATAGTATGGACTGGTTAACAATTACCTCAATTTTGCTAATAGTGAAAGTTTTAAAAGAGTTTGAATACTCATAGGAATAATTTTCCGAGCCTGGCCAATCGTATGTTATGGAATGTTAGATTAACATTGTCAATATTCATATTTTTGTCTCTTTGTAAGCTAACCAAAATTATAATCTCTAAATAACTCCATACGTTAAAGCAACCATTTGCTCTATAGAAGAGAAATTTTTGAAAACCTTTTTACAGAGAAATGCAATGAATACGCGATGTTACTAGTGGTGTGTGATTGCGAGTGTTAAGTTTAGGTACAAAAAATGCAATCTTCGAAATGCACATTTTTTTCACATGACCAGTGTATTAAATATTTTCAAATTATCTTAAATTACAATTTTTAAAATTTGGACCACCAAACCTCTAAATGTTGCTAAAAAGTTGCCAATTGGCAAAACAAAAGTTGCCAATTGGCGACATTCAAAATACAATTTTAAAATATTCTTGCCAAAATATTTGATACCAGAAAAAGTTGCCAATTGGCAACTTTTATGAGAATATTTTGGCAAGGCAAGAAAATAACAATTTGATCAAAGTTGCCAATTGGCAACTTTTTTCACAAAAGTAACAATTTGATCAGCCAAAATGTATTTTGAGTGATAAAAGTTGCCAATTGGCAACTCCAAAAGTCGCCAATTGGCAACTTTTTGTGCAAATTTGGCCAGACAAACATGGAATTTTGCTATTTAATACAATTTGAAAATATTTAATACACTGCACTCTTAGAAGGCCGGGATCAAATATACGAGTAGTTTTCCGGATCATTTTATTTTGATCCTTTAAGGGTCACTTTTGATCCAACGTGGATCGTTTTGATCCTTTTTCGGATCAATATATACAAATGGATCAAATTCACCAGGATCATTTTTGATCCGATTTTAGGATCATTTTATTTTGATCCTTTTTGATGACAATATCAAAGTTTTGATCCGTATTTCTGGATTACTTTGATACGGAAAGGATAAGCTCATATTTGACACCGCGTTTGGATCTAACGTGATCTTTTGTTTCATATTTGAGTACACCCAAATCCACTACATAGCCGGGAATGTATACAATGGTATAAATACGATGATTTCATCACACTTGATAACTGCCTGTTCCGTGGCCGAGTGGTTAGAGCGTTGGTCTCGTAATTACATGGTGTACATGCGGCGTGGGTTCAAACCCTGCTAGGGCCACTTCAGTGAGATGTTTTTAGGCAGATCTTTTTTATAAGAAATATTTGATCCTTTTTTCGGATCAATAATTTGGATCCTTATTTTTGGATCACTTTGATCCTTAAAGGGTAAGCTCATATTTGATACCTAAAAAGGATCAAAATTGATCCTTTTTGTCTCATAATTGATCCTTCCTTTCTAAGAGTGTGTTATGTGTGTTTGGTTAAGAATTTTAGAAAGATAGTGTCATTGTTTTTGAGGTTTAGACATAAACTTATTTATTAATCACTGTTAATTGATTATATTGACGTTTACAGTATTAAGTCTTTATATTCAAGCATTAAGTTTTATAAACTTACCTAGAAATAGATCACATATTACTCTATAAATATACCTGTAACTAGCAATTTAGACCTAACATTGTATAGTTAAGCTTTTATATATAGTAATAATTTCAAAATAACAGAAGAAATAAGAAACATTATTATAGCTAGGCTGATAACTCTCATTTTATGTAGCGATTGAGCACTTAATGATACAATTACCAAAATTGACACATAAACTTGTTATGGGTCACTTTACTAAAAAATAATGTAAGCCAAAATTAACTCCAAGATGGTCGCCATTTTTCAAAATGGCCACCATTATAGATAGAATTCGCCTATATTATGGTCTCCGAGGATCAGTGAACCATAATTTTCGTCTCTTTACCCACAAACAATGTTTCTAGAGCTAAAGCAAAATTATTTTCCTAAAACTAGGTCATTTGCATAATTGAAATTCAAAATGACCGCAAAAATGACATCACAATACTACAACTTCATACCAAATATCATATATAACTCATAAAAATAAAGCTCACATATTACCATAATCGCAACAAGATATTTCTGGTCTTAAAATAATCCAAAAGAGCGGTAATAGCTGGGACCAAAATGGCCACCTTTATGTTTTTCTACCAACGTAGGTTACATCTGTAATATTCGCAATAAAAGATATTCAAATATTGTAAAAATGGGTAACTTTAGCCTTATATGTCCTGTGATTATGATGTTAACATGTTTTAAATTCAAAATGGCACCCTAGGTGAGGTCTAAAATGAGTTCCAAAATATGTTTTTGTGCGCATAAATGGGTTACTTTAACAATAAATTAGCATTAAAAATAGTTAATACTCAAAACAACCACTATAAATGACTTGCAGAATGCAGAGGTTGCAGCATGAAATAATTATGCTTCAAATTCGAAATGGCGTCCAAAGCAGGTTCAAAATGACCGTCAAATGTGGTTTTTACTGATTAAAATGGGTTCAATTGGCATTAAGGCTACAATCGCTAAATCGTCTCGCTTGCTCCATTTAAACTGCAAGTTTGTACCTACTTACACATAATTATCAGAATATCACAATTTTTGGCGTACACAAGGAATAGAGTTTCTAGTTTATACAAGAATCTTTACTAGTGATTTCACGTTCATTATTAAGGTCAGATCAAAATGATGTCAATAGACTACTTCGAAAAGTTGACGCCTTTTTCGCCGAAACCTCATAATTTCATGATGTTGGAATAATTAGATTATTTTCAAATTTTGACAGATTGTAGGCTTGATACTTCTTATTGAAATACAAATACTATATATTATGAATATGTGGTATCTTGAATGACAGTGTAACAAAGGCGCGTTGTTTTGCCTGAAAAACAGGACGTGAATTACGACTCTGAGATTGCCTGTTTGGGCTGTGAATTGCCTGTCTTAAGTATCTACATTATCTACATTTTGTCTGATATGCGTATTGGCATAATTTGCCTACAAATTGGAATGCTTGAGGCAAAAATTGCAATTTTTATGTAAACAAAAGAAAAATACGGCATTCTAATGTTTATGCTTCAGATTTTAGTTCACGATCTCAACGCTGCCTGGATAGCTCAGAGGTAGATCTCTCGCTTCGTAATGCATGACTAATCTATGCCATAATCCATGGTTCGAGTCCCCGCAAATGCAGTGGAAACTATTGATCTTTTCATGATTAAAAAATAGATAGGATTCACATTTTCCTGAGCAGATGGAGGTCACTTACCCTTAAATGAGCATTGAAAGAAATCAAATACTATTTGGCTATGATGGTTATAGCAAAACCAAGCGTTCCTAAAAATGTTGTTAATTTGTTACAAATCCTAAATGATAGCCGTAGTGAGTCCCAAAATGGCTGACAAAACACAACTTTACACACTTAAAAGCCGGGGGGGGGGGGGGGGTGGAATCCGCCCCCTCCGACTTGTTCAAGCGTTGCGCTTATTTTAAGACCACTTTTGTGAAAATCGGACCTAGGGTTAGGACGTGGCGTTGCGTAATAGCAAGCTGGGTCAAACGAAAAACTGACCACATTAGTCGTCTACTTCGATAGATTTGCACACAAATAACTTAGAAAATATGTATCGTCTTTACTGAAGGTTTCCATTGCAGCACTATGGAAACATTAAAGAACAAATCGTTTCAGAGACTAAGTCATTTGTGTGCAAAACGATACCCTTCCACTTTGTTTTATCTTATTTATTTGATTTATTTGGAGCAAGAACATGTGTAAGCATACTTTGACACACATTATTGCTAAAATGCAACTTTTACTTGAACAAAATAGCGAAAAACCACGATTTTGGCGATTTTTGGTGATTTTTGCGATTTTTGACTGACGTCACTATGACGTCATACAAGGTCCGATTTCAATTTTTTGGGTACCAATGGACTCGTGAGGGTCATAGCTATCCACCAGTACCCTACACGTGATGTTTCGTCAATCGGTTTCCGAGATCGGAAGAGGGGGGAGGCTCTTTAAGGGTTAAACTGGGTTAAAATGACAATAAATCAGTAATTAAACAATTTAAATAAATTTCAATGGGAAATGGTTCTGGGATTAATAAAGAAACAGTTATAGCCACATTATGTATCAATTTTGTAAAGAGAAGGTCTAAAAGGGCACGCAAAATAATTTTTTATTCACAAAAATGGGCAACATCGACAATAAATCAACATTAATGACAAAACGTATCAAAAACAGTTGAATGTAAATGCCTTTATCGGCTGCAACAGAGACATTTCTCATACCAAGCTAATTTATTGTAATATTTCAAATCCAAAATTGCAGCCAAAAAATGGATTCTAAAGTACCTAAACCGAAGTAAAATTTATTTTGGCAACCATGTTTGACCTCAATAGGAACACCATTCAGAATTGTAAGCATATTATTAGCCAATTTGTCGTGAACAGCTTTTGCAGTATAAAACCTCTAATGCAATTCTCCAGGGATTATTTTGAGTATTTTTGTTCATAATGCTGATTTATTGCTAATGTAACCCACTTTTGGGCATAAAAATGTTATTGGCGACCATTTTGGATCTCTGTGTTTCTCTTTGGGGAGAACTGTCTCTGCTATAGCCCAAAAAGCCATTTCCACACTGAAAATTGTGTTTCATCACTTGACAAATAATAAGTTGTCATGAAAATGGTCTAGTATGACAAACTATAATTTGTCGTGGAATTCTTCATACAAGTATTGAACGACGAATTATAAATAGTCATGAAAAACGGTCTAGTATGACGACTTTCTCATGACAATTAGTCATGCTGAAAAATTAGTTTGCCATGAATAAAAAATAATTTGTCATGCACAAAAATTAATTTGTCATGCAAAAATAATAATTTGTCACTTAATTTGTCAAGTGACACTAGTTTTTCAGAGGTTTTGTTTTCGGTAGACTAATTCCATTTAAGTATGGCTCAATCCATGTGAAATCAACTAGACGAAACACTCAGGTTCTGCTTGCAGGTTTTGCAATGGCTGTCTGGTCTAGTCAATCCAGATGGACCTCGCAAGCGAACGCGAAGCGTGCGACTACGTCGCTCGCTTGTGGGGTCCATCTAGATGGACTAGTCTGGTCAGAATCTGATGATGAAGTATGATGAGTAAGCTTAAGTATGTGTATGGGAATTCTGAGTCCAGTAGTGTTGTTCTGTCCGACTCCGAATCCAATGCGGTCTGGTCGGAATGTGATGATAAGCTAGGCACAAACCTAACCTGGAATTAAAGAGTTGTTCTATCCGAATCGAAAGATGTGTTGTCGCTAATTGTCCTCCTGTGCAATCGACTCGAGAATAAAACGCCACGCCACTTCTTGAAGGTATGGAAACCCGTTATATACGATATAATTCGTCATGCAAATTCGTCAGCTCTCAGGTATGGTTAGTCGTGCTCAAAGAAGTTTGTCAACATAGTTTGTCATGCGTACATTAATTCGTCTTGAACTTAGCTCATGACGATATGCATTTGTCAATTAACGAAAAGTGCATTTGTCAATCGTTCAAACTCGTCCTCCACAGATTGTAATTCGTACAGTTATTAAATTAATTTGTCCTGCATTTGTTTTCGTTTGTCATGCGCCCGCAAATATCGTCAAGCGACGAATAAGGGGAAATTCACTTGCATGACTAATTTATAACCCCTGTTTGACGACTTTTCCACCACGTTTGACGAAATAATGTTTTCAGTGCAGTAATTATTTTCAATATTTAATATTTTATTGCTAATTTATTGTCACTGTGCAGGGTACTGTATTTTTGGGCCATCAAACCTTATCCATGGCATATTAGAATTCAAACATAACAACAAAGTATTTTTTGACTGGTGTCTGCTTTAAGCACCAAAGCCATTTCCAGTGATTATTTTTAATGTTTTAGTACTAATTGACACTGTATTCCAGTTATATGTGAAGAATTGTATTTTGGTGTCCATTTTGAAGCCTCACCACGGGTGCTGTTTAACATTTAAAACCTAATAACAACACGATCTGAGGACACAGGTTTCTGATTTATCCACAAACACCATTTACCAGTGTTTCATATGACAATTTTATTGTTTTTAGTAATAGTTTATTGGAGATAGTATCAGTTTTGGCGCATTGAATTGTATTTTGCGGCGACTAATTTGGACAGTAATCGCCGTTTTGAATTTGGAACATGTTGACAACATAATATGAGGATAAATGAATTGTGGGTGATGTAACCCCTAAAGGAATTTTCCATCAACAATTTTGAATAAATAATGTTTTTAAGGTCATTTTTGTTGATGCTACCAATGTTTTAGAAAAACATTTTGGACCACAATATTAGCACCGTATTGGATTTTTATATGTAAATGGCATAATTTGGGGGCTTGTGTTTCTGCTCCAAGCCCCAAACCATCTAACCTTAATTATCTTAAATATTTACCGGTGTATTGGCGATGTAACAAATTTTGGTGAATAAAAATGAATTTTGGCGGCCTCACTAAAATCGACCTCACTATGTGCGCCATTTTTAAAATGAAACATCTACAACATAACTTGAGGACAAATGTAAGCGTAAACCCCTAAAACCAATTTTCAGTTGTTGCTTTGGTGTAACTTGTGTTTTTATTGCTGATATTGTCAATCTAACCCATTTTGTACACATTATGAGCTCCATTTTAGATTTGAATATGTAAATGATATAATTTTAGGTCAAATGATATGTTTGTAATTTTAGAGTTTAATTTCTATTAATTATTTATGATAGTGTGCATTGACAAGTCTATTTTAGTGGATTTTAATGAAAATATGGTATTCTGACGGCAACCATTTTGAATTTGAAACATGCAAATTACCTTATTTCACTGTCAAAGCAAATTTTATAATATAGATATAGACATTTATTATGGTTCTATGATTTTCAGAAACCAAGATATTGGCGAAAAACATTTCATGTGGCGGCCATTCGGTCATCTTGGATTTATTTTTGACTAACGTTATTTTGTTTAAAGCGGCTTATGATAAGTTTATGTGCCAAATTTGATGCTTGTATCACTAAAAGCAAAATTGTTAGAGTTATCTGCCTAGCTATTAAGCTAATGAATTAAATACAATTTGGCGTGTAATTACAATGGAGTATCGGGGTCACACAGTTCACTTTCCAAATAAATTTAACAGAATCTACTCATTAGAAAGTCACTTATACTAACTGCTCAGGTATATCAAGTAAAAACAAAAATAAGAGTTAAGAGGGGAATGTATTTAATACTAGCTGTAACAATTAAACATAGGTATAGGAGCATGTCTTGCTTGCTATAAGCGAGCATAGCGAACGTTTTACGTTACAATAGTTCTTGCACTAATATGTGCCATTCCATTGTCTTCTCTGTTCGTTTTAATGTGATGAAGGAGTGTTTGTGCTTGTGAAGCGTCGTTTCGTTGTTAAATTTTCCGAACCGTTGTGAACCTGTTATTAAACTGGTGTGAAAACAGTGTTTCTAGTTTCATATTTTATCAATATCTTGTTTCTACGTCCGTGATGGTCAAATAATGAATTTTTGATTGTTTCTCATTTACTTACATAATTCATAGTATATACATGGTTTCGAGTAGTCTAGATTGGTCTTGTAACAGGTAAACCCATCTGAGGTACAATTTTAGAATTTAAAAATGCTGGGCATAGTCACACCATCCTCAAAGAATGAAAACTTTAGTATTTTTCTGTCAATTTTATTCATTTTTGCGTGATTTTAAGTGCAATCATTAGGAGCTGGTACAAACACAATTTGCTTACAATGACTACAAAATGTCCATCCAATTGTCCTTTTTTAGTCCTGTCACAGGTGTTGTAATAATGTTACCGAGATGTCAGTTTGTTAAAAAGTTAACCAAGCTAGCTATAAAATTTTGGGGCCATGATGTGGTCAACAAACTAAGTTATCACTCAATATAGCTCTTGCATACAAAAGATTAGACATTTGGTATATGTTTGTTTGCTTGCTGTTTGTTTTGTTTTGATTATATGTAATATGTCTATAAAACCAGAGCACTCTATAAACCTTTATCAATTGTAAAAAGTGTAATTTTATTTTCATATAGGTTTAGGTAACGTACACATTTGTGCAGTTTGGCAAGCAGTGAAAACAAGTCTAGGCCATTTCAGTATTAATCAGTGTAATTATTTATGTATCAAGTAAAATATAATTATCATGACTAATATAATCCGATAAATTAGGATGAAGACAAATATTTTGACCAGATATGTTTGAGATCTCCAAAAAAAATTGTAATTAAATTATTTCAATCAGTAAAAGTCTATAAAATGTTGAGTTTTAAAACAATTCTGTATAATGTATCAGAAATAAAATACTTAAACGAAATCATATAGCTTGTTCTATTTTTATTTGTGTTGTTGTAAAGATTTATATAAAAGCTTATAAAAGATAGTGGGGCCATCCATGGTTAATTGCAGAGATTCTTTTGTAGAGCAAATACTAGAAATACTTCTGAGGTTATGATTATCAGCAATCCAGACGTTTCCTTATCTGCCCCATAGAATTACGCACATCACTGAACAACATTAAGGAAAATCAGTAAAATGTACCAACACAGGATTTACATTACGAGAGATTGAAGTCAATAAGTGGGTTTCCATACAAATTCACCTTTTATGTTTGAGAAATATTTTCCATTGTTGATACAAGGAAATATAGGGTGTGTGCACATGTGTCTCATTTCAAACAGGCTTTTCTTTCATATTTGCTTACTTCAATAGATTCGGATAATACGCAGGAAGATTGGCCTGTAATTCCAAGACCCTAATATAATGATACAGTATATGAACATGTGGTGGCTCCATATTTTAAATCCATCTGCACTGCACTGATAACGTTCTCTGGCACAAACAACTTCGACAAGGCTAATCTATGACCAAACATAATGCTGCAGTTAAAAGCACAAAAGCAACTGGGTAATCTTTTTTACATCATTTGCGGTCATTTTGATGAGATAATCAAATCAAATTTAATCAAAATTCATTTATGCCCTAGCGCCAGTATCATACAAATGTTTTAAGGCGCCCGTAGGTCAAAGTCAAAAAAACGTTACTGCTGGTAGGCATCCTTAAAAAGATCAGTTTTGAGGAGAAACTTAAATTGTTCTTGCGTGCGGTTCTTTAAACTGACCTGCAAGTCTGTTCCATGATTTGGGACGTGACCTCCCAAGTCGGTTGTGCCAGTCGGGGGAAAAGTTCAATTCGGATAAATCGGGGATCTGGACCAACTCTCACGAACGAAGCCCTCTTCCCGAGTCCCGACTCAACTTTCTAAAATCAACCGACTCGGCTTAGATTCTATTGATTGTTGTTCACGAATATGATGATTATTAGCAAAATAGCGAATTTTCTGATATTTTTCAAACGTAAAATGTTTAAATAAAATTTGCTTCGCGCGTATGTCAAGATTTTTATCTCCATTTAAGATATAAGTAGCATATTTGTTTTAAATTTCGCACGCTTCGCGCGATTATTGATAATTTTTTCGCGCTTTACGCGTATTTAAAAAGGCCAATTATACCCCTCCTATGGTGTCATTCCGGGGAAACTAAATCTTGTGCCCCCCCAGTCAAAAAATCATGTGCAAGCCACTGCACCTTGGCCGATTTTGATGATCTTGGTATCGTTGGATAAGGGAGGTTCATACGCACCTATTAATAGCAAAACAAATTTCATAGGGGGTTCCTTTCTAAAGTATCAGGGTGGGTCATTCGGGTCAGAGTTCGTCTTACAAAAAATAGCTCAAGAGGACAAGGGTTAAGGGTACATGATGTCGACTGCTCACAAAAATGCGAATTAGAATTACTTTGTTTATCACGCAAAGAGAAATAGTTTTCCACTGCACTTGAAATACCAACAATACTCCCGAAGAACAGTAGCTTTAACCAAGCAAACACCAGCATTTGTTGCATTTGCTATGTTTCAATTGAACATATGACATGACAAAAAACAAGAAAATAAAATCACTACTTTCAAAGGTCATCAGCGAAATTAAAAAATCTATAATTTTGGGGTGGGCAAATATCATGTTTAATATAATTTGAGTGCTATTTTGAATTTTTATGTAATTTACTCAATTGAAACAATTTAGAATTGGGCCATGACATAATTTTCTCTAAATTTCTTAAATACGCAAGAAAACTCGTCCATATTCATGTATACACCAGGAAACATTCGGCCAGACGGTCATGTCAGTTTGGGCATAGAGTACATTCTCTCTTTCCTAGTTACTCAAAATTAGAAAGTCTGATCTCTTAATTCAGAGCATCTGTCGCTGAGAACGTGATTTGAGAATATTTCACTGATTAGTGATGCGATTGAAAATGACGAGTTTATTATTAGCCCAGATGTTGAACTTGTATGCTGAGAAATATTAATAAATTATTCATTTGAAATATTGCAACGTCCATGGATTGAGATTAAATCAGTTACAAAAAGATTTCTTTATATAGATTTAACATCATTACACAAATATTTATAACGGCATGCGTGATAATATTCATATTTCCTTAGATTTGGATTTACACTTGATTGAAATTGAGTCAATGAAGCCACTTAATCATTCTTCTTGCTTCCGGTATAATTACCTGCGCTTGTAATTAACCTTTACTGTAATTATAAAATTAAGGTGGTTACGGAATAGCAATGTAAATATAATTGCCTCTCTCTTCTGGAAAAACCATTTAAGGTTGGATGGTGCACTGCCTCAAAGTAATGACATTTTAATGAAGACCTTGAATGCAGATTAACACATTTTACACACGATTACTTAATTAATGATTGATTGATTGATTGATTGGTTATTTGATTGATTGATTGATTGATTGATTGATTGATTGATTACTTCACCTCTGCGCTCTAGCTATATTTTTGCTTTGAACCATTGATATTTGTCAGTCGACATGGTGCATAATGCTTCAGTCACATATAAGAAAGATAACACATCAACATCGATTTTTTGAGTGATGTCAGAGAATTCGCCAGAATTTGGGAGATCTCTTGAGTATCAGCCACCAAGTGGTAAAATGGTTTTAAAAGGGGTGAACTTGGTCGAGCATCCCCAAGCTCGCAGGTGTCTTGGGAAAGATAATCATTTCAGCTAGCGAGCTCCGGGCGAAGCTCGGTCGGGACTCGCGCGAGCATGGGCCAGATTATTAAAAAGCTCACAGCTCTTTTAATCCGATTGAAAGTGCGGTGAGTTGTGAGCGAGCTCTGAAGTTTTGAAAGAGTATCTACCGATGCTCGGGCGGTGCTCGCGTGATGCCCGGTCGAGTTCGCAGATTTAGACAATAGACAGGTTGCGCACATTCCGTTCGCGTTTTCGTATACGAGAACGAGAGCGCTGAAATTTAACGTATTAATGTACCGTACTGAATTACGGTATATATGCAAACGTAGATATACTATTCTTTTGTTAATTATGTGAAAAACAAGTCG
>JXSR01S056527.1:0-17978 GCA_000969725.1 Ophiothrix spiculata | reverse complement strand
TTTCTTTCTTATTCACTCTATATTGAAACCACTCTAAATGCAAGCAATATATGGTGATTATTTTTTACTTGTGTAAAGCACATTTTTGTGAACTAATTTTGTTGTGATTTTTGTTCACCTTACTCATCAGCCATGTGGAAACCCCGGCATGACTAACCCAACAACGGGTATATCTAGTGCTAGTATGGCTGAATTTATGACAAGTCCGCCCGCTATGATGGTACGTTGGATTTACTTCCAGTTGAATCGTGGGATCATTTGGTAGTTTGCCTGCTACAAATAGTTTATATGCATGCAGAATTGCAAATCTTTTTTTGCTGATTTCAGCTGAATGTCTCTAATACTTAGGTCTCATTTAGAGAGCGTTCTTGACTGAGTGTATAAAATTGATTTTTGTGTCCGAGTCTGGAATTCGTTAATATCTAACAAAAACAAACCCAGTAAAGTAAAAAAAATTAAAAGTCTTGGGTGACGGGGACACTTCATTTTAACACTTTATAGTATTGCTTTAACTTCAACATATAGAATGCATGCTGGATGCGTATTTTTTTCTCCTTGTTTCGATTTAGAGTTGGGAGACTTTGTTCAAGCCATGAACAGGAGGTGGTGGTTTTGTTGTTGTTTCATTCTGTAAAGTTGGGAGACTTTGTTAGAGTCAAGAGCAAGCAGTATTCACGACTTTACCTTATAGAATTCATGCATGCGTGATACTTTTTGGGAGCTTTAACATAGACATAGGATATAGGTGGTTTCTAGAAAAGGCATCTAAACTATACTCTATAAACCTTGAAGTATGCAACAAGCAATCAGACTCTGTTACAAGATCTATAGCATATCCCTTGTATTCTAGAACATTGTAAATTGTTGTTTTTGTAATGTGTAAGAGACTAGAAATGATGTATTAGGATTGATTAAGGGCGAATCACTGTGTATTGATATATTTTTACATGAATTCTTCATAATTTTTGTTTTTTGGTGGGCAAATGTTGTTGCTAACACATGGACAAACATTGTAAATAAATTCATTTGAATAATCAACAAGATTTGGTACGTTCTTATGATTCGAGAAATGCAGACTAATTTAGTTCCCCGTATGGTCATATTGGTTTTTGTGCGTTAATCGGATGCTTGTTGCATACTTCAAGATTTACAGAGTACAGTAGGAATGCATGTTAAAATCTCTGATGATTGATTACTGCAAAAGTGTTTATAGATGTAAGCTGGGACTACTGTCAGACCTACTAACTTTCTCACATTTTGAGGGACAATCCCTCATTCTGGTCAAAAAAAGTCCAGAATTTGAGAAATTTGGCATGTCCCCCATTTTGTCATTATTTTTGCTTACTCTGTTTTGCTATGCATGCCATTGTGATGTCCCTCATTCCAAAGTTGGATGTCCCACATTCTGGGATTCAGAGGTTGGCAGATCTGGGACTAATGACTGAAACATATGAAATGTGATGTTTTATAATTGTGTTTTTTTTTTTTTTTGGTTTTTTTTTGTTGGCTTCCAGAATTTTGCATGGATCTACAGTTTGCATATGCATGTATTATTTTATCCATTTAGGTGGTGATCATGTGAAATATCATTAGAAAATCAAAATGCTGTAATATAATGCTTAGTGTCATTAACAGTCTGTTCATAATTGTATTGCAAGATTTATTTTAAGAATGAAATAATTTGCATTTGTGTTCAATAATTTGCATAAATTTATATTCAGAGGGCCTTGTTAGGGAATTGATCCAATAAATCTTAAACAGGTACCAGTTTTTCTTGGTATTTATGTAGAAAAATAATTTGAATATCGAGGCCGTGTTCATGAAGTGTAACTCGTGATTCATTGTTTAAGGTTTATTGGACCATTTCAACAATAAGGCGTTGGACTGTTTCAACAAATATATCCAAGTAACTTATATTTTGTGTATGAATAGTTCCTTCATAAGATATTCATTTCTTATTTAAGACCAATTGTTTCCACATTTCTTGTAATTTACTCTATAGCAATCCATGGGAAACATGATGGTAAGAAAAAAATATGTGAACTTGGATTTTTATCAAACCAAGCACTGAAATTATAGCTTTAGAGACCAAACAAAGTTTTTTTTATTGTTAATATGTGACCTGCTCCCACAAAACCCGGACAAAGTCGCCAAGACACTTATGGAGTTAGAGCCCATTAAACTTGCCTATAATCAAAAGAACATAGAGGTTTTTTTTGAGAAATATTGACTTTTTATCAACAAAAATTGAGCAATTTCAACAAGAGATAATATCATTTTAAAGCTTGTAATGTCAGCATTTTCAATATGGACAAATAAAAAAGAAGAAGATTTTTCCTGACTTTATCCAGGTTTCATGGGAACAGGTCACATATAAACAAAAATGCAGGGTGGTGGTTGCACTTACAAGCAATGGGGCCCTGCGCTCTGGAGTTTTGTTTTCACCTTCGATTAAGGTTTTTGTGCAAATATACAGCATAGTAGATACTTCATTAAGACTTCAAATGCCACTCCCATGCTACGAGGTTGTATGTATATGTGACCTGCCAAAGCAATTTTCACGCACAAAATTATGCGCATGTACCCCTTGCGCGCACTTACCTACACACACACTCCTTGTTAGCATTGTGTGAGTGAAATTTTTCTAAATTATAATTTTTAGCACATAAAAATTACAGAAATCTTAATTCGGTATATCGAACAAATGTATACTGACTTTCAGATTTCTGGATTAAAATAAAACTATGATACTTCAGTGACTAAAACTTTGCTATTTTAGTCAAATTCAGTCACTTCAGGTTCTAAGTTAGTGTTAACCAGAGATCTTCAAGTCGGTATATCTATCTTTCTATCTATCTATCTGTCTGTGCACCATGTCCCATAGGACGTTGGCTCCTCGAACAAATTCAGACCATCTTTTCCTATCTTGCGCTTCCATATACTGTGGAAGGTGGTGCCAACAATGATGTCATCTTCCCATCTCTATTTGTTTATATTTTTCCTTTTACTTCTCAGCATTTTGCAAATCTTTCTTTCTTTTGCAATGCCTTGTATTTCAGTGATTTATTTTCTGGTAAAATGCCGGATATTTTCCTATATGTGCCCCTTCATATTGTGAGGCACCTTAAGGTCGGCATAGTAAATTATGAGATACGGGTCATTGAAGCTGAGCATAGTCAAAAATCACGTCCAAGGTCGAAATTCTAATTTCAACAGACACGTTACCTTTCACGTGTATTTAATCATATTAATCAGGTTCTAACATCCAAAACATAAGACAAATGTTTTAAAAACCAAGATAAAAATCCTTTCTCCATTCAAATTTTACCAGTACAGAAACTTTAAACACAATTTTCTCATAACTATAGTTTTCTGAATCAGTTCGATGCCTTTTACTAATTTGGATGTAACTTTGCAACCAAACATCCAATAACCAAAAGCAAAGTGTCATTTTAAAGCTTAAAATATAGTCTTTCAGATGAAACAAAAAAAAAATCAATTTTTATATGTTGAATTTACAAGTAATGGACCTGCTCTCTGAATTTTTGTTTATACAGTGTTGGAGCACAATTAGGTCACAACTTTGCGCGGCCAGCTGCAACCTGGCCACAGTCTTGATTTTGGCAAACGTGGGCTGATTTTTTACCTCAAGATTATTGTAAAATGTTCATTACATGTTTTGAAATTATTTAGAGGTGCATTATCAAGCCTACGGTCGCCATCTTGAAAAATCAAGACTGTGGCCAGGTTGCGACTGGCCGCACAAATTTTTGGCCTAATTGTGCTCCAGCGCCTACTGTTCAGTTAATTTCTGATTAACTTATAGGTAGGGGTGTACTAATCACAATAAATGCTGCACAATAATACTATGTATTACCATGTATCTATACTTACACGTCCGGTCGAAAGTATTTCCGCACAATCAAAAATGTTCAGAAACCTCGGTTTTTATAATACACGACCTAAAATCATCAACGATTCATACTAGTATAGGTAACTTATCTATTCAATATGAATAAATCGATGTTTGTATTAATATTTAATCCTCCACTGCCATAGAAATGGCTGAATTCATGGGCCATATACAAATACACAAGTACAAATCTCTTTAATATGTAACTTATCAATTTTTCATAACATCATTATTACCTTGTTACCAGATAGAATATTTTCAGGTTAAGTTTTAAAACAAATGTGCAGAAATGTATATAAACTCAATTTTTTATGTGCAGTCGAGAGTAGTAATGTGCGCTACACACCATATTTTTCAAATGCAAGAAATGCAATTCCGGATTAGTTCGGTAATTATGCAATATAGACTGTCAAAAAATGATGAAAATCGGATAAACGCCATTTTGAGATATGGCTGAATTAAGTTTTTGTGCGGAAATACTTTCGAGCGGGAGTGTACAATGTTATACTCGCTGCAATCTCAATGCTTTTATGTCTCTATTTGAAGATCTTTGTAAGATGCCTTCACACTGGCTGTAATAATAATACACATTAGTTCTTAAAATGGTTCTTCAGGTGATACCGGCACCCAAAGAACCATTTCAAGAGCCACTGAGATATGGCAGGCAAATTTCGATGGATTTCTCACATTCTAGTGACTTGTTGTTAAATAAAAATAAAAATTTTAAAAAGACAAAAAAAAAAATGTTTGTCTCAGAAACCCGCGCGCATAGCTATGTGAAAATGAATTTAGCGCGTAGAGCTACGCGCTGGTCTTACTCTCTCTTTTTTTAATTGAGAGTAATCTAGCGATCGACCGCCGTCCGGGTTGCTGTCATTTGCTGTTGCAATTTTACCTTGAATTTTATGTTTTATTTCAACTGTCAAGACTTCCCATAGTTAAAACGGGTGGGATCGTACTTAGAAACTGGGCACTTCACACACGTAAGGTGGGCGATCAAAATTTTAGAGCATTAAAAAAGAAAAAAAATATCGCAAACCGCATAGCTAATTTCCTAAAAAAAAATGAAAAATCACATACCGCATAGCGTTTTTGCAGATGGTTTCTGAGACAAACTTTTTTGTTGGCGTAAAGGTAGCCATTTCAGAACCGACTTTCTTGCACTCACATGACGAAGTCTCAACAGATACCATTTCTTTATTTACCAGCAATCACCACATAGTTGAATCCCTTTGTCAGCACTCCATCTCACAGACTCTCTCCCCTCTGTCACATCTTCTGTAGGCAATGCAGCCAGGCATGCAACCCATGGCACAGCAGCAAAGCATGATGGGAATGATGTCGGCACAACCTATGACCCCGAATTCCAAAACGGGTTCCAGTACTACCGGTTCATCAACACCATCATCACAGGTAGGCTAAGACAAGTCAAAAGTGTCAGGCGTAAAAAAATCATTTGTTTCGACAACCATCCGACCGTACTTTCACCCTCCTGATGAATTTTCCCAAAATATTTTCTTTTGGCAATATTTTCATCAAAACATTTACCCAAAAAAATGGTAAGAAATAATGTAGCAGGAAGAATCTGCTAAAGTTAATGCATTATTCTGACAGGAATGAGAATCTTCCTGTTTAAACAGGAATTCCTGTTTTTTGTGGCCAAATTTCTGTGTTTTCGTGCACAATTTTCCTGTTTTTTAATGGAATTTCATTCTCATGCCTGTATTCAGGGATGCCAGTTTCAGGCCAGGGTCTGAATTCAGGCCCGTCTGTTGTCAATATTTACGCTGTTTTATTCATTTTCAGACTATTTTGGGACATTTTTACACCATTTTCAGGCCTTTCCTTCACTTCTTCAGACCTTTAAACGTTTTGTCACTTACATTCCTGAATAATTGCCCACATACAATATTTACAAAAACACTGGTCTGGTTGCACTTGCGTACAATAGACTCTTGAGGTCGGGATTTTTTGAGGAATTATAGCACCTATAGGCCAAACA
Organism: Ophiothrix spiculata; assembly: GCA_000969725.1. Taxonomy (NCBI): domain Eukaryota; kingdom Metazoa; phylum Echinodermata; class Ophiuroidea; order Amphilepidida; family Ophiotrichidae; genus Ophiothrix; species Ophiothrix spiculata. The sequence goes on along the minus strand of JXSR01S056527.1, from coordinate 12,063 downwards.
ATAATTTTTTGGATAGTATAAACAGGAATTCAAATTACAGGGCCCCATTATTTGTAGATGCAAACCTGCCCTGCATTTTTGTTTACATTGTCCAAGAAATTATTATTTGGCCTATAGTTTAGCAGAGTGCCTCCCCACCCTCCCTGCGCACCACCTGGATTAAAGACAAATGCACCACACAAAGTTACGTTTGAGTCTTTTATAGAATTCTTCCTCTTGGAATAAATATACTTATTCTTATTGCACTCTAAACATTAATGAAGCAACACAAAAAAGTATGCACCACCTCTGTGCTCTAAAATGAATTGCATTAGGCTGCGATCACATAGAACTATACTATTCGGGTATACGGTGCACGATTTCTCTTGGGCACGCGTATAGATGCAATCGAACATGTGAATTTGATGCTAACGGGTCACATAAGAGGGCACTATTCGAAAAAAAAACGTATAGCTCGCCTTGCCTAGATATAAAATATAGCCATCGAATAGCGTGTAGCAAATACCGTATACCATTTACTTCTATGTGATCGCAGCCTTATAGTAATTTCATAATGGGAAATGGCAATTCAGGGTTTCCAATAAGAACTTTATCACCTAGCTAATCACGCTCAATATTTAGCATTTTCACGCACACACCACGTGAGCAATATGGATTATTTTTGATTTTTTTTGTAATAAATTGTGTTAGGCAAGTCTATGGCATTTGATATAAATGATTAAAATATATTAATGTGCTTTAAAGCAATACTATAAGATTTTGATCAGAAATGGTTTTTGAGTAAAAACAGCCCCAAAATGAAGGAATGTGTCTGTCTAAAATCGTTTTCAGGTGTATTTTGCCAAAAACTTGTTTTGTCACAGAAAAGTGGATTAAAAGCACTTTGCACTTTCCTATACTTGATCCCGAATTTAATTCAACAAATGACCATAACAGAAAAAGTAAGCATATTCAAGCCATATCATTTAGAGGGTATTAATATCAACCAAAAACAAACCTAATAAGCTAAAAAAAATCTAAGGTCGTGGGTGACAGTTGGGACGCTTCATTTTTAAGACCTTATATGTGATGGCTCACCCGAAAGGGGGGACTTTGCAGATGATATCAACTTTGATTTTATCATTTCATCTGCTGCAGCATCTTTTAAGCTTTAAAATGACACCTTGCTTGTTGAAATTGATCAAGGCGATCACATTTTACAACACAAAATCTACTGGAAATTATTATTTTCTGTATTTTTTGAAGCCTATTTTCACTTGTTTCTTGAAAACTGTTCTGTCGTTAAGTCCCCCCTTTTCGGGATGAGTCATCACATATTAACTCTACCCATACTATGTACTCCAATACACCTCGGAAGGAAGTCAAGAAATCATATAAAAAGTCCAAATATGTCACAGACTAGAGGTAGTAATGAGCACAGAAGTGCATTGTAGGCAGTGCCTACCCAGTGACTTGGTATTGGTAGACATCAAACCAGGGGGCGCCAGATTGCTGATCCCACCTCGGTGAAAATGGGTATTTTTTGTGCAGGCCCTTTCCAGGAGATGGTTTTTAAATAGAAATTGGTTAGGATTAATATATTAGAGATTTATAAGCTTTAGATGACAGGTCCTCAAAACAATTGTCAATTTCAGAGATGAAAATAGCCTCTTCACATCCAAACTTTGACCTGCGAAAACTAAACAGTGTATAGACCTCAAATTATGGACTTCTTTGTTTCACCATGGGGCATTTTCTGAAGAAAAAAAATGAAAATATGTGAGGATGAAAAATAACCGTTTGTGCCATAATTATTTCTCTTTCAGAAATCAACAATATGGGCAGATAGTAAAGTTAATATTAGTTTAGATTCATTGAGTCCTGCGGATAAATACAAGAAACAAACTCAGCCATCAATGAACCAGTTACAAGGTGAGTTAACCATGATTTGGATTTATTTAACCCAGTTTAGGTATGACCCTTAAGTTTAGATTCATTGAGTCCTGCAGGCAAATACAAAGAAAACAGCTAAGCCATCAATGAACCAGTTACAAGGTGAGTTAAACCTTGGTTTGGATTCATTTAATCCAGTTTAAGTTTGACCTTAAGTTTAGATTCATTGAGTCCTGCCATAAAAAAACCCTACCATCAATGAACCAGTTAATCCTGGTTTTGGGTTCATTTAATGAAGTTTAAGTATGACATTGACATCATATTACAGGAAGCATTCTGGAAGCCAACTCTTACCATCTATGGACCAGTTGTATAGTAAATTAGCCTTGGTTTTGATTTGTTTAACCCAGTTTAAATATGACCTTTTGATCAGTGCAAGAAACTAGCTTGGTGATCTATAAGGTAAGTGAACCCTAATTTCAATTCAGTTAATCCAGTTTATAAGGGTAATCCTTGAACCACAACCTCATCAACCGCCTTGAACCCTAATTTCAATTCAGTTAATCCAGTTTAAAAGGGCAATCCTTGAACCAAAGCCTCATCAACCACCTCTGTGAAAGTCCAGATTTTTAGCTTAAGAGTCCTTTGTTTCCTCGTAAATGACAATGCTAACAATATTGTGTTATCCTACTCATTCCAGGAGCACCTCAGCAACCGATTATGGGCGGTATCACACCAGGGATGGGCAATATGAACCTTGGCAGCCCAATGGGCGTACAACCTGCCATGGGCATGATGCCCCAGCAACAACCAACCAACATGATGGGCATGCCGGGCACTATGGGCATGCCCAACCAAGGCATGCCACAACAGCCTATGATGGGAATGGCCATGCCGCCGATGCAAGGCGGCATGGGTATGCCAGCGGCACAGGGCGGCATGCCTATGCAAGGAGGAATGGGGATGGGCGGTATGCAAATGCAAGGAAATATGGGGATGGGCGGTATGCAAGGAATGAATATAGGAATGGGCATGCCACAACAACAACAGCAACCCATGGGGATGGGAATGGGCATGCCGGGGACATATGGGAAATAGGCAACATGTGAACTGAACCTGCCCTACAAAGAAAAAACGCAGTATGTGCATTTTGTGAGGGGAGCGTGGTCGAGTGGTTAGAGCGTTGGACACATAATCAAATGCATTCGTCTGTCGTAGAGTCGAGTCCCGGGCTCGGCACGTCTCCTTGTTTCCTTAAGCAAGAAACTTTACTTGCTTCGTGCTTCGGTGGGCACGTAAAGCCGTCAGTCCCATCTAAAGTGTTCCTGACACACTGTCGGATGTAAAAGAACGTCACAGGCTAAGCTACGGCTGTTCAAAATAAAGAGTAGGGAAATCCTCCCCCGTACCGTGACCATTTGTCAAAAATACGTCATCAACTCTAGGACCAGAGTGAATAGTCACTTAGTATACCTTCAAAAGTATATCATCTCTCTCTAGGACCAGAGAGCTCATCTAGATGCTGAACAGGCTTTGATGAGAATAAGCGTAGAAGTATTAAGCATAGCAGATACATCCTATTAGCATGCGATGTCACTTCAATCTGCTCTCATGCTAGAAGGTTGTATGTACACATGTTTGATATAGTAGATACTGCCTTAAGTTATGAAAAAGAATTGATCATCTGGTAATTTGTGCATTTATTCTCTGAGGGAAAAGGAAGCAACTTCCAATATATCTGCATTTCACATACTGTGTTTTTACTTTGATGGGCAGAAATGTTCAAATTGACTCTCTGTGTGAAAGAAATAGTGCTATTGTTGGGATGAGCCGCGGGGGGAAAATGGACATGCCGGTGCAAGATAGTCGTATCTGTAATGGCTGCCATATGTTTATATTTATTTAATACCTTGTCTCTGGAATGGGACGAAACACTCAAAATTTGCCTTGCATATGTCGGTGGCTCTTGAAATGGTTTCAGGTGACAAGTCACCTGAAGAAACATTTCAATAGCAGTGGCTCTTGAAATGGTTCTTAGAACCATTTCAAGAGCCACTGACCCACGACTGGACATTCATTCCACAGTGTGCAATTCAAATTTATGTCAAATGGCAGCTATTGCAGATATTACTTTCTTTCACTCACATGAAGAAATCTTTCATTTGAAATGTTACAAATTTCAACTTCTGGTGTGTGAGGATTTACAGGAATCTCATCCAAAGACAAGGTCCATCGCCTACCAATATGCAGTATTTAGATTTTTTAATGTGCTTCTATAATAGCGCCTGTATAATAGACTGCGTGTCGACAGGCAACAAGCGAATTGCTGGAACTCTGAGTGCAGTACTCAAAAGTCAGGAGGAGAATAACTCAAAAAAGTTTGATGTATCAAATCTTTCATTCTGCAAGTTGAAATTCTGGCTAAAGTAGCATTTGGACTCACTGATGCGAGTTACTGCTCTTCAGTGAAAAAAGATTTATAATAAGGCAAAGCAATAATTTATTGGACAATGTAAACAAAAATCCAGGGTAGGGGTTGCATTTATAAACAATGGGGCCCTGCACTGTGGATTTTTGTTTACACACTATCTAATAAATTACTGATTGGCCTATAGATGGGTGGATGGGGACATTCAAATAAATGAACTTATACCATAAGCTATGTTTTACTCGCCATTGCAAGTGTTTGAATATTGCATTTTGGTACTGAGTGGTATGTGGGGTGATTGAAAACTTTTATGAGGCTTATTGTGAAATATAACAGTGGGATCTGTTCAATATACAGAATTTTGTAAGGTATATTGAAAAGGGTCTATCAATAAAGCAGGAAAATGGCGTATAATTAAAAGAAAAGTATTTGTACGTAACAAATTTCATATTACAAATTTTGGGACATGTTAGCTGGTGAAGACCATATTAAATTTAAAAAGAAAATTTCATAATGAGGCTGATTTTTATATTCAATTAGTTTTGTTGGCCCTGTTTGTTGAATGCAAGGAATTTTTATAGGGGAACTGTTTTTCTCTGCCATCTTGTGTCGCTCATGGAACAGAGTTATTGTACCTCCGGATATATTCGGAGTTTGGCCCGATATCTAGGCAGATCACGGTAATCTTGACGCATATACGGCATGTGCATTTTGCTTCACGCGCAAGCCGTGTCTGCGTTTCAAGTAGTGTGTATTGCGACTTGCTCTGATCAAAGTATGTCAATTTTCATGCTAATCCGTCGCAAAGACTCTTGAAGTGAGGCACGCAGAGTCGTAAAATGCGGGAGGTACAATAACTCGCCCTCCATGAGCGACAATCCAAGATGGATGCCTTCCCATAGGGTTTACAATGACCACTTGGTTGATAATTACTGTTGACAATTGTAAACAGACCGTGGATGTAACTTAGATAGATCGACTAATTAATGATCTGACTTATAGATCATGTTATATAGGGAAACAACCAATAGCATAGTAAGATTCTGGTCAAATTTTGTAATTATTAACCATGTTACTCTAAAGGTAGTGTATTTTAGATCCTTATACCTGTAAATTCACAGGCATGTTGAGGCCTAATTTTACGTAAGCATTGGATTCGCTGTCATAGTGCAACAGCAAACTTGATAAACTCTGTAAACCTTGGAAGTATACAGAAAACAGCCCATTAACGCAAAAAACCAATATGACCATACGGGGGAATAATTTAGTCTATATATCATAACAACATACCCAATCTTGCGGAGTGTACTCCATGAACAATTCATAAAAAATGCATTAATTACGCAGTGATTTGGTCTGGTCTTAATCAATCCTATTTTGCTAGTATCTTACACAACACCAACACACAAGTTCGCAATGTTGTAGAATACAAGGGATATTGTGTGAACCTGGTAACAGAGTCTGGTTGCTTACTGTTATAATTCTAAGGTTTATAGAGTATTATAGTTCAAGTTGCTGACTCTACATTGAACACCATACAAGCTGTATAGAGCTACCTCTCTTACTGAACTTCCTTGATGTAGCATGCATCAGTAACGGTCATTGTTTGTAGCGATAATGATCGTAGTATTGTATGTACTACAGTCGTGACAAATGTAAACAAACCAAACTTTCCCCTTTCCATGTGTTGCGTTCGATCAGAAAATTGTGATTTTCTAGAGTGAATACTTGTTATATTTTGAAACCAGTAATAGCAGAATGGTAATAGAATACATTGTTTTACTGGCCAGTCTCAAATGATGTGCCAAGATGATCAATTCTTAACTAAAAACTTCTGGAAGATGAAATCCGCCATTTTGGGGGGTCAAGCTCATATCCACTATTTTAGGATCAAGTGACGTCAGTGATGGTAGCTCTATTGGTTTAAAACCACAACTGGGATAGACGTACTATCTATGATGACGAATGACGTATATGTGTTTTATTAAATCTAGTTCACGCAGGGCTAGGATTTCGAGTTTACTTATCCAAATTTGTTTGAGAGGTGCCTTATATGACATATAAATACAAATTAGTACCTCATCAATACTTTTTAACTGCACCTGTTTGAACAACTGTGTAAAAGTCCCCAAGCCATTCCGTGTGTTTCCTTTGGCCTCATATTTAGCACCCCCATGTTACCCAAATTTGCTATGTTATAACAATCGGGTTCACATCATCTTGGCATGGGGAAATTTCAGTGAGATGATGCTTTTGAAATTTTGTTGGTCAAGCGTCGCACTGCAGATGTACATGCTGTGGAGGTGATTGACCCGACATGTTCAATTGGGGTCGTCCCCTCCCCTACACGCATGAATGATGAACTGCCTGCTATGGTACCTGAATCTTAAGCTGCAGATTCTTGACAAGTTTAGTCCATCTAGATGGACCTCTGAAGCAAGCATGGGAGCGAAGCCTGGCTCGGGCTTTATTTGTTTTTCGTGATGAGCGGATGGATGTATTTGATTAAGAACCCCACTGACACGATGTTGTGGACCTGAAACTATACCTTGTAGGTTGGTTTATATATCTGTACAATAAAAGTTATGCTAAAGGGTCGCTTCAAAACTCAACCGGCGGGTTGCCTGCCGGTTCTGGGCAGTTGGCTATTGTTTAATCCGGCAGACAACCGCCGGTTGAGTTTTGAAGCCGCCCCAAAGTATATCTACACTTATAGTAAATTAAGATTATGTAAGTATATCACTATTTTTGATACTAGTCAATTCTGTGGATTCTGAGATGAATATTATTATTGTTGTCTCGGATGGATTTATTAAAACCTTGGACTATTTGAGACTTTTAATTATGTTAATAGATTTTGTTATATTGTTGATAGGTCTTTTGATCATGTCTGTATGACGATTTAAATTGGTTATTAAGCTAGTCTTTGAAATTAATGATAAAAGTAGACATAATTTAAAGCACTTGATTGTCTAAGCATATATGTATGGCTATATGTGGTCAAAAACTGCCTTTGAGGACATTTTCACACTATAAAATAGCTCCTTAGTGAAGTTTTTTTTTATAAAAGGCAATTAGGGGGCTATTTTGTTGGAATTTAGTTATTTTCACCAATGATAGCCTCTTTTTTTTGAGCTGGAGCAAAGAAATTTTATAGGGGAATCTAGACTCGCTGCCATCTTGTGTCGCTTATGGAGCAGAGTTTGGCCCGATATCCAGGCAGATCATGTAAATCTTCACTTGACAGCATGTGCAAATCAAAATGGCAGAGAGTCCAGATTCCCCTATGTAAGTTCGTTCGCCGGGGGGTCGCTTAAAAGTGAATAGGATAAAAGCAACAGCCATGAGCCTATTTTGACACTCGGTACAACAATCATCATGTCAAAGGACATCAGATGCAAATGAGGCAGTGACCTTTGTCCTTTGCACTGTAGTCATGTCAAAGGTTGTTCAGAGTTTGAAATTGTAGCTTTGGACTACACTTATTTCAATTTAATTCCCGAAACATTTTTATAGTCTCAAAGTATGAAAATTATATGAAGCCAGTTATCTACTCAGAATAGCTGCCAATTACTCAAATCTGCTCCACAAAGTAAAAATGCAGTATGTGCATTCATAAAGCATAGCAGATACTTCCATTAAGCATGCAATTTCACTTCAATTCAATCCCAGTGCTAGAAGGTTTATGTACATATATTTGATAGTAGATAGGCCTACTTCCTTTAGTTATGCAAAAGAATTGGTCGTCTGCTTATTTCTGCTGAGTTCTCCAAGGGAAAAGGAAGTAGCTTGCAATTGATCTGTAATGCACATACTGCGTTTTTACTTTGTTAGACAGAAATAAAATCTGATAAGTGACTTGATTGAAAATGATGTTTTCAGTTTTGTTATGTAATGTAGTCTTGTGTTATTAGGTTTTTTGTTTTACAAGTTTTTGGTGTATTTATAGGAATGAAATTTCAAGAGTTTTATATAAAATCTTATTCCTATTCTGATGCCTTGTTTATGTATACAAAACATGTCTTATTTTTTTGACTAAGGAATTTGAATTTGGGTGGAGTGGTTGAAACACGTTTGTAGCGATGGACAGGTTTGGCTCTTGTGACAAACAATGTGTATTCATAGCAGTCAACTCGATTCCCATATATCAATCAATACATGGTATAAAGATGGACATCGTTACACTCTCCCCCTTAGATTCTTTGGTCTTTAGCTAGGTTTGTAATTTTTTGCAATTGTAAATACTCCATGACAATTTTTGTAAATAAGATGTATACATTGAAAAGTGGAAAGTGAGTATAATGACATGATATTGTGATAACATTCCTGTGTGTTAGGACGAGTATGTAGATTGATTCATTTAATTACAAGTATGGAAAACATATATACCAAATAGGGCTGGTATCGGCTAGAATTTTAATTGCCGACAAACCCTTAAACGTGGATCGACCGACATTGACATTGCGCCAATGCATTCTCATCAATGCAGCATGGATAAATGAAATTACAACTTGTAGCACTCTGCTGAATTTGTCACCCTGTTACAATGTTATCAGTAAATGAAAATGTACTCAATTGAACATTGATGTATAAAAATTATGGTGAGATGAGTAAATTTCATTACAATGTCAAATATCTAGTTTTCTCAAATATTTTATTTTGTTGTATTACATTTCATTTAATGTTTTGTTGACAAACTCGATATATAGAAAGGCTTGTCGACAAAGAGTGAAATTGTTTTGTCAAGGACATTGTTGACAAAAAACCTTGTCGATATCAGCCTTAATGCCCAAACAGACCAAAGCTTTAGAAGTGAGGTGGTGCAGATCTAGAAAAATAATGGTGCCAAAGAGACCAATCTTTTGACACAATGGATTTGTGTTTGAAAAGCTAAGAGACAACTAAAGCTGAATAATGATGCAAATTTGACTCCCCTAAGGCGACGAAAAAAACCCACCCATGTTTTACGGGCGGACGGACCTTTCAATTAGGGTCGGTCAGTCAGGCAATTTTTTTTCCAAAATTTTTTTTGTGCCCAAAATAACCACCAAATCCAAAAATAAGAGAAAATTAAAAATTTCACAAAGAAATTTTCTTTAAGAAAAATTGGCATAAAAAGTAAACGGCTGAGTTTACAAGATTTTGGCAAAACTAAAAAAAAATCCTCCAAAGTGCAAATTTAGGGTCGCTCGGGTCCGTTAAACAGGGTTGTTGGTTTTTTACGTCGCCTAATTGCCCAGCGCTTTACATGGTGCAGTAAAGGTGTTAGAATATCTGTTTTATATCGGTTTATAGAATTTGTAATAATTGGAAGGGCCCTGGTTCAATTCCCGATTGAGAACTTGATATTTAGGAAAAAGTATACTTTAGGTCCCAGATACTGGTACACAAAATTTGGACAATACTGGATATCCAAAATTTTCCAGTATTGTCCAGTTCTAGTTAAGTTTTTGTATTCCAGTATTGTTGGTGAAAAACACTTGGTATATACCAGTATTGTTCAATTCACATCAATATTCCAGTATTGTTGGTCAAAAATACTGTTTAAACTTTATATTAACAGTTTTGATTAGTTTTGGTTAATATTCCAGTATTGTTAGTCGAAAATACTGATTCATATCGGTACTGTACATTTTTCTAATTTTTAAGAGCAAGCATTATTCTCTGGAATCGTAACATAATTTTTTTAAGTTTTTTTGGCATCTTTTATTATGAAATTCAAAAGCTGTGTTGAGTCTGACACTATTTTAATTAGCACTATTAGTCTGTAATGATGAAATAGCAGGGTCAACCTGATAAGAGACCCTTGTATTTTAACCTGCAATTTCCCAAATGACTCATTCTTACCTCAGCGACCCTACTTTTGTTACATATTGTGTGCGAAATGTTATTGTTTTAACTCAGTTGTTTCCTGAATGACCCCCCCCCCCTCCCCCGTTTTATGAGGTACCCTTAACCTGATGACTACTAGTACTAGGCCACTACCTCCAACCTGAAGGAGGCACAATCTGACCCTGATTAGTTGGTAAGAATCAAGAAAACAATAAGTATTTGAAAAATGGAGCGAAATTGGTGATTGTTACCTGAATTAGACAATTTTTAGCATTAAACAGTACTGGAACATCATAAGCATTGACCAATACTGGAATGAAATGTGTGTACCAGTATTGTAAAAAAATTTCAACAATACTGGAACAAAAACACTCCCAGAATTGTTCAATACTGGAACGTCCCAGAATTGACCAATACTGGTATATACCAGTATCTGGGACCTAAAGTATACTTTTTCCGATATTTATTCCTTAGAAATTACAGCTTCTATCTATAAGGGGGGATATTCATTCATAATGTATTACATTAATGCAATCTGAAATTAATCATTTGAAATCACTTTTAATCTTATTTCCCCGAATTCCCCCGACTGGTGTAACCAGTGTATGATTAAAGTATTATCTTAAAATTATTGTATTCTTAGATATTTTTATACAAACAAATAATGAATATGTGTATGGCTTATAAATATGGTGATTTTTGGGAATTTAGTTGACGGATTTTCACAATTTTATCGAAAATTTTAGAAATTCTTTGCTTCAACAACGGCTGATTTGATCTTTTTAAAAAATTGACCCTTAGGCTAAAAAAAAAATACTTTTTTTTTTTAGAAAAACTCAAAAAAAAAAAGCTGAAAAAAATTCCGACCAACTCTGTCTGAGCTATTTTTCATTTATAGCGCCCTCTCCCAATTTAAGCTCATCTACCGTAAGACATTGCTTGTTTTGAAGTAAAGATCTTGCTTGGCATAGAGTGTACATATACATTATGACAATTAATATTGAGTATAGAAATGTGTTACTTGCATTGGCACATTATTTTCTTTGTGGCATATTCAAAACCTGTTCTGAAAGATTTGAAAGACAGTGAAAGATAAAATAAAACAGTGGACAAAATGATATTCCTGTCTGTGCTTCTTTTTACTTTATGTTTACATTCACAGTGGGTACAAATCACCAATGTTTTATACTTGATCAAAGAGTACTAATATTCCATTCAACGCTATACTGCTAAGTGCACAACTTTAAAAAAAAATATTTAAAAAAAATCGCATACCGCGTCAACTCTGAAATTTCTCGCAAGCTTTGAGACTAAGTTTTTTGTTTTTTTAGCCTTATTTGACTTTTTTTTTGGGGGGAGGGGGTGGGGGAGAGACCTATGTTGTGTAGAAATTTTCTGTGAAAAAGTCACCCATTAATCCATTAGAGTGGAACACCCCTGTAGAACATTAAACACGAGTACCCTATACCCACCCTTCCCTAGTAAAGCCAAAAAAAAAGGTTTGTCTTAGAAACCCTTGTGCATTGCTATGTGAAAATGAATTTACCGCGTAGAGCTACGCGCTGATCTCTCTCTTTCTTTTATCGAGAGTAATCCAGTGATCGACCGCCGTCCGGGTTGCTATCATTTGCTGTTGCAATTTTACGCTTTATTTCAACTGTCAGACTTCCCATAGTTAAAATGGGTGGGATCATACTTAAATCCTGGGCACTCCACAAACGAAGTCCGAAAGTCGGGCGATCAAAATTTTAGATTGATAAGATATATATATATATTGCCTTAAAAAGAATGAAAATCGCATTCCGCATAGCTTTTTTGCAAACAGTTTCTGAGACAAACCTTTTTTTCATGCCCTAAACTTGGCTTCATTATTCCTGGCACTATGTTAGGTCCCAAATTCAAATTTTCTCATTAGAAGTCTTTTCATGCCT
>JXSR01S056502.1:94193-108542 GCA_000969725.1 Ophiothrix spiculata | reverse complement strand
TTCGAATACTTTTGTTTGAGGTCATCAAAACTGATGCTTCCTGTTTTATGTATTTGTTAGCAGTTTTGACTAAACAAAACGATTGTGTTTTTAATTTGTTTTACCACTCACATTGGGGTTTATGCTTGCATTTTCAGCAGGGTTATAAATGCTTAGATAGATACTTAAGTTGGACCGAGTGCCATTCGTTTCTTGGCAGGTATGCATTGCATGCATTCATGAATATTAATTATTGAAGGAATGGGTTAAGAAATAAGAAAACTACAAGGGGTATCAAAAAGTTTTAAACTTTACCCAGAAGGGATCGGGCTGTATCAATGAAATTTTGTTAAAATAGACACTCGTCTTTATGTACATTAATATGGTGTAGAAATTCATAAGTAGTTTTACATTTTTTACAGATGGCGATTGATGTCATCTACCTACCCACTTATGCTGCTTGTAGGAAATTGAGACATGCAGCGTAATTTGAAGGACTACAGGGCCCCGTAAATCGTAATGATAATTAGTTGTTTCATACCATAGTTAAGGATAGGCTTTCTTCTCTCCATTGATACCAAAATATGGAAATCATTGGATGAATGACGTCACAATGACGTTATAAAACATGGCCGACCTAAAAATGTTGATTTTCATTAAAATATAAACACCGATTTTTTTTTCAATAGAGAGGAGCCCTACAATAAAGGTCTGTGTATAGTCGGGAAAAATAGGAGATGTAAAGATGCCTTAAGTATCTCGTAACAACATTACGTTCCTGGCTCCAAAACTTTTTGATACCCCTCGTGTATATACTTCGAACTAATAATGGTATGAACGTTTGAGTTGAGAAAAGTTACTTGTTACTTTTTTTTTTGTCACTGCCTCTAAAAGTCCGTCTGTACGAAGCAGGAATAAGTTAGACCCGGATTAAGTGAAATCAGATTCCTCAAAAATAACATTTATTTTTGGAAAGTTTTTGTTTTTAAAACTGTTTAAACAAGAACATAAATTATTGCTAGATTTCTTCCAAGAATTTTTTATTTTTCAAAGTTTCAAATTTCACTTAGTCTGGGATTTAAATTAGTCCTGTTTGTTATCATCATCGTGGTACATGTTTCTAGTATTTGTCCAGTAAGTTCCGAGATAGATTCTAATACATTGTATTTCCAAATCCGCCATTTATAACGCATTTCCGAAGATATACAATTGGAAGCGACTCAACTGTAATGTAGAATTGGTTAGAGTATTTGATTTCTTTTAGTAATAAATTACTATCCAAATATATCCGTCATACTTTCGAAGGTTCTTCTGAACATATCATTTGCTTCCATAAGCTTCTACGCCGTAGAATAATATACAATTTAGCGTAATTATATTGCTACAGTTTGGGCAAGTCCTGCGATATAAACTGGAAGTCCTCAAGTGGTCTTGGCGTAATGTGCCCACATGGCATCTCAACATTGCAATGATAATCCCTTTCAGGTCTGCTTTTGCCTATCTCCATTCGATGCAGATTGCGATATCTTGCTTTGGATTCTTCAATCGTCTGTGACAGTTTATCTACTTTATTCAAACTTTCGTCAATTGACTCTTGAGATCCTTTGGGGTATAAATCATCTCCTGTAAAATTGAAATAAAACAAATGTTACAATAATTGAAGCAAACTTTTAGCAATCATATTTTCATATTTTGTTAGCATGTCAACAAATTCATTTATTTGAAAAAAAACACGATGATTATTTTTTAGATTACCATTTAAAGAACCCCAAAAAAAAAAGAAAAAGAGAGGCATAACCAACAACTACTGCTACTAGATAAAAGAATAGACACCTTAAATATTTTTTATATGGATTGTTCAGTCTATTAAGTAATAGTACTGATGGGGAACTTCAATAACTTAAACAATTGGACAGTATTATACATTTCCGCGGTTCCGTTCATACATTGCAAAGCCCTAGTCTTTTGAGCAAAAAGACAATAATCCACTTTGTCCAAGGCATAAATTATGTTGTCAATGAATGTTGGTTTCTGACTTTGTTTCATCCGTGGCATGCTTTACTTGCATGATTATAGGTGACTTCGCATAAGATACACAAACTAAAACAGGGGGTTCTTGTTATCAGGAATACTTACTTCGAACCCTGTACCATATATTATGGCTATATGATTAGATTTTTTGGCACAAAAAAACAGTTTTTACTTTATTTATATTCCGGAGCTTGGTTATTAATTGCGCTAAAGATAAATAGATATAAATAAATTTCAGAAATCACTACCATTCATTGTATGCATTTACGAAAATGTAAATGTCTGGGCGATTTGTTTGAAATGAAATTTGCACCATTACGCACAAGCTATTACAAATATTTTTATGAGTGTCTGAAAGTTATGTTCGAATTATTTCCCAATTTTGAGTTACACGACCTTGAAGTCCAATAACCCTTTATACGGGTCCACGGTATAGAGAGCAGAATCATAGAATAAAAGTCGTAGATAGTAAAGAATTTAACAATGTGTTTTAAAATGTTTTCTAATTTTCAGTTTTGTTCCAATGACAAACCTGCATATGTAGCTATAGCTCCGTCTTTCAAAATGTAAATTTTCGAACAGTTTCTTTGGCATCCCAAGAAAGCTCGCCGTTGAATAAATCCGTGCAAATCATTCATCAATGGAAACCTAGTCAGGCGTAAGAGTTCGTACACTTGTGGACCAGCGAACTTGATGTGATTGTTGTAGTACAGGTGTAAAACATCTTCAGGATGTGCCCACTAAAACGAAAACAAGAAAAAAAAATGTAATACATACTGTCATCCACAATTTCTTATATATAGATAGTGGAAAAACTACTCTCTAAATGTAAAAGAGTGAATTTCCACTCGTTGTAGGAGTTAAACGCAGGACAATACGTTTTTGAGGGGAAAAACACTCTAAAAGGAATAAAAGGGAATTTTTGATGACAATCTTCCACTCTTTTGGGAGTGAAAATTTAACTTTCACACTCATATTAGAGTGAAAATTTTCCACTCGAAAACGGATTGTCCTGCGTTTAACTCCCTTCACTCCTTTTTGAGTGAATTTTCACTCTTTCCACTCGTTTTACATTTAGAGAGTAGTTGATATATTGGGTTCATTTCAAGCTATATTTCAAAATAGACCAAAATGGAAGATTTTTTGACCATATGTCATGTATGTAGACCAATATGTACAGATATTCCGTATGGAAATACATCAACTTTAAACTTGCTACAGCAATGCATTGATAACTGCTGGGCTTCCCAATTATTACAAATTTTGTAATTTATCCTACTTTGTTTTCTGCCATCTTTGATACGTTGTCATGATGGGTTATTATCATTTTAGCATAAAAAGTCCATACCTGTGATTTGGTCATTTCTGATTTGTCGTGCTCAACTTTTGGAATTTTACCAAGACAGCACGTATAAAACATGGTGTCAAATCTTCTTGGTTGTCCAATCGGAGTAAGCCAATTTGACCACTCAGCTAACGCCCAAACATCAGGGACAGAATGGAACTCTTTACAGAGATTGACAAATTGAGAAGCATCTTCGTGAACACGATGACGCCAAGTTTCTTGCTCACTTTGTGGTATATGATCACTAAAAATAGAACCAAATGGAACTTCTTCTCGATTTACACTTGCATCAGAATGTAGCCTGGAATTCTTGTTTATTTTCTTGAGTAGCAGAACGCCTGATTCTTCGAAGGTTTCCCGAATAGCACAGATACGAAATGCAATGTCGTTTGGCAATGGCGAACGATGATCAGCGAGAAGCATTGGTGGTCGAGGTCCTTTGATGGCTGCAAGAGCACCAAAGCTTCTGCCATAACCTGCATCTGCAAACAATTCCAGCCATGATGTTGAGAAATCTGCTTTGTCTATAGTTCCTCCGGGAAATACATGTGCACCTGCAAAGCTACCTCCACGGTTTCTGGTTAACAACAGAACGCGATAGTCTGATTTATTGGTGCCATTTCTTGTGATACGTGGCTTTGGTGTTTGTTGTCCTTTAGTACTTGCCAATAGTATAACACTTGCTGCCTCTTTCCAGGGTTTACCACTAGACCCCATTTTGAAAAAAAAAATGTAGCTGATTTTACGCTTGCCGATAGGTACTGGTTTCAGTGACAGACTAAAGTCTAGCTATCTCTGGACTTGTATGTATTCAACTGTTGACCTTTGACCTTGAATACATACTGTAGGGCAAACATTGCATGTAATTAAAGGTGTATCTCGCTTACTAGTACTACTGTATTGTTAATTATCACGTACTGGTACTGTAACAAAACATCAATAAGTTTTGAATGAAAACTTCAGTAAAATCAGCAAATCAAACGTTTCCTGCATGTCATATTGATGATATATCACATTATTGTACCCCACGGCAGTTAACATTAGTCAATAGCTATTGAAAGTTATAAGTAATACGCCGAATTCATAAAAAGTAGCAATTGCTAATAACCAAAAGCAAAAGCTAGACAAGATAAGTAGAAACTCCAGTTTATTGCTTAACTTGAACATAGACACAATAAACCTTTTAGTTTGACTGGCACTACCGTATTTCTAACGAAATTTTCTACAAAAACAAGTAAAAGTATCATTCAAATAATAACCAGTCTGACATTTACTTCAGAAATGGCCTTTTCTACGGTTTAGAAGTTTTCAGCACAATTAGGTCACACCTAATCGGTACACAACCGTAGATCTACTTCTGTATTCCCGTGATAGGACATGACCCATGAAGTCGACAGATTGTTTTAAAAAAATAATTATTTTAACGAAAAAAAAAACCCTTTTAGACTTATTCCATTGAGCATGCATGTCATTCTAAGAAAGCTGTCATGGCAGAAATAAGACGTTTATGAAGAAAAACATTTGTGTCATTACTAAAAAAAAAAACCAAACCAAAAAAATTAAAAAAACATACATATACTTTTTCAACTGTACGCTTTGGGAATAAAATATTTTCTTATAAAACAGAAATTATCGAGAAAGCAAGTTATTCACTTGATTATTTCAGGCTCTTCCAATTGGCATTCTGATGTTTGCGTTTCCATGTCCCATGGCATAACAATGAAAAGTACGACCTGTATGAAGTGTAAAAAGTCCAGCAATGATCAATTATTGGTTAGCGGATATTTTTAAATATTTATTTCCATAATCATGAAACACTGCTATCTGTAGTTGCCTACTAACTCACTGTTTACCCATACAACAATTGCATGACAGGATTTTTTTAAATATTAACAAAACAGAGATGGCAGCTTTTTCTTAATATGAGCCCAGGGTTTTGAATAAGTTAGATTTGGAATAAAACTTTAATTAATTTAAGATAAAGTACAAGTTAGCGACCTTCATATTCAGTAAATATATTAGCCGTTACTACACCATACTTATGCGAAAGTTAAATCACCGAATACGGTAATGGAATAGTTCCTCTTTGTACCAATAGTTTACTCAATTTCTTGGTTGAAAACCCTCTAACCTTTTAACATGAAAGATCGCCCATTTTGTTTTCTCTGTCTATGTAAAATAGATCAATAACCATTGATAACCTGATATCAAACAATTAATTTAGGTGAACTGTTTTCTCGCTCTACTATCTCAGCTGTTTTCTTTTCAAAGCCCCTAGGACTTTCGTCTCGACGAGGCCTTACTGGGATTCCTTATATTCTAAAATAAGCAATCAGGCGGGACTTGGGTTTAATGAACATTGTTTCTTCCTTAAAATCGTTTACTTATAATAGAACATTGCCGAGACACTTAACAAACATTGAAGAATTAAGGAAATAGCAATATAAAGTGATATCAAGAAGCACATTTATATAATATGACGCTTTTGATAACTTACAATAGATTAGCGGGACATGATCAGATCAAGTACGTATATACGTGTATCAACATCAAAGTAATTAATGTTTCAATATTCCAATGTGTAATTTTGTTAAAAACTACAGATAACACGGCAAATCACCACGTATCTTTTTAAACATCAATCTTGTTTGATTTTATCATGACATTTCAACCATGAATTAAGAATATTTGTATGCAACACACATAAAGTAAACGTATGCAATATGGTTTGGTAAAATGAGAATATTATATTTCCCGTTTTGTGAATGGGGTCTACTTACCCCACAGGTTGGGCCCACCCAGCCCGTTGTTCATGTTGGCAATAGAGTCTTAATAAATTGCGTTGAAAAAAGGGGCCGCCACACCCCACCATTCCCTACATATAGAAATCTCTGGAATATTGGAAACTGACGGCCTCTCAAATAATAAATGTTTAACCCAAACCCATTTAATTTATATACTCCACGTTCCTTTCAAATCCACATTTCTATACCTTCAAGCTATTTCGATTCATTTCCATGGAAATGATGGATTGAATATGAAATAACTTGTCTTCACGGCATTCGGGCATTGCCCCTGCGATATTTTGTTCAGTATTGAATTTGACAATATTTTGTGACAACCACTATTTGGCTATTCCAGAAATTAATGGTATCTCCCTAAAGAAGACATGGGATTAGCATATTTTTTGCTCGTCTTTGCTGTGTGAATTCACTCAAAAGTTATCATTTATAGCTGGAATGGTGTAGAAGTCATAGGAATTCCCATTTCATTAAAAAAAACACCTCATTTATGCTGTGGGAATCCCCCAAAATAAAAATCACCACTTTTACCTATCTTCTTTTTTACTCCTTTTTTGCTTTTCCATTTTTACATATGCGATTTGAAGCCTGCGAATTCCACAATTACCCCAAAGGGCTGTCTTTTTTAGGCTAAGGCAGGTCCTGGGCTAGGGGGTGCCATTAATTTCTGGAATATCCCATTGAAGATGAAGATAAAAGCAGTCTATTATAAACATGTCTTTTCAACATTTTAATTGCAATTAATATTTTGTTTATTTCCTGTTGTATTTTATAGCTAAGAATTTCAGATTAGAGGGTATAAAAAGGGTTAATATATGTGTTTGTTAATTTCATTAAAAGATATCTCATCCTCGAGCCGTGCTTGTTCTTCATCAAGTCTTTGTAAAATAAGGCGGTCACAACCACTTCCATTGATTCAGAGCATTGCCTTTCTTATAAAAAAAATCGTTCTTCAATTTGTAGTTCAAAGATTCATCCCACACCGAAAAGGTTATTGAACTATAAAATGTTGTTCTAAGAAAATTAAGGAACCAACACCTCATTGAAGTATAAAACCTGTTCGGATTTTAGAAATCTGATTATTTTAGCTAGTATACTAGCTCCACCAATTTTCACAACCTTGGGGCAGTTCCATTCTGGAGGCGACGCGTATGTAAGGGTCAAAAGACTTCCTTTTTCAGCGTTGCTGTCACCCAAAGACTCCTAATTTTTTACGATGTGCTCTCACCCAAAGACCCCATATTTTTTTTTATATTTTCTCTCATCGAATGCCAATTTTCGCTCACCGAATGCAAAAAAAAACCCACAAAAAAACCCAGGTTCTCACCTAATCACCCCACATTTTTTGACCAATAAGCCCTCATATATTTGTATTTTTCTCTCACTGAGTGCCAAACATCAAGTTCGCACCCAATAACCCCTCATTTTTTGATCCTTTGCTCACACCGAA
Organism: Ophiothrix spiculata; assembly: GCA_000969725.1. NCBI lineage: Eukaryota > Metazoa > Echinodermata > Ophiuroidea > Amphilepidida > Ophiotrichidae > Ophiothrix > Ophiothrix spiculata. Next base: position 100,936 of record JXSR01S056502.1, on the reverse strand, counting down.
TCCCCCTCGCCTGTTGGAGCGAGGCCCTTACACTCGCATCCATTTCATATTGGACCGCCCCCGGGGTGTTCATATGCATATGGTCGTTGTTCTAAATTTTTCCTGGACAAATTGTAAAATATGTCTATGATACAAATATCCGCAACCAAGTCAATACTTGCTCAATGTTACAAATTATAGTAAATCTCGTTGTACCGACTTTGAAATATTTTCGTATTTAGCGGTCATGTACGCAAACGCATATGTTTTGATATGAGATTTGTTATCATGTGAAAGTGTTAATAATCCTTATTGAGCGTGATGTACAAAAATCTAATAAGAATATTCTAGAGGGTTATCTCCTCTTAAAGTACTTTACACAAAGACAGAGTATAACATGGTTAAGCTGTATCTGGTGATCGTACTTTCATACTACGATGTGATAATATCCCCGCCATAGGATTATTAGTACCAATATTATTTCTTGAAATTGGTAAATGAACCAGTACCGAATATTATGAATATGTGATGATGAATGAAAACGCAGTACCAAGAAATTAATACTCAGATTAACTATATTAGAACGTAAAGGATGAATCTGAGGCGGCAGTTAATTTTGAGCACGGGGTAGTTATCTGAGATAAGTAAATCTCAGGTAGTTATGGTAGTCTTATGGTAGTACAGATTAAAACTATTCCAGCCAATTCCGTCCCCTTAAATTTATTTTTCTCTCGCTTTTTACAATCATTTTACGTGAATGTTAGGGATGATAAACTTATCATGTACAAATGTAATGACGTCGGTTTTAATGTTTTATGCAGTTTCTTAGCATTTTAATCAAGATCCGATTTTAGTTTTCTTTACGGAAGATTGTTTCTGATTGAGCTGAATAGAAATGAAAATAGCATCATAGTCCATTAGCACAACATGTAGCCTTGCAGCTAACACGGACACATTATAGGGTAGTTCTAACATCGATTGTATTTGGAAATAAATACGGTTTAATGTCCAACTGTTATTATTTTAATTCTACACTAATTCTTCTCTAAAACGTTCAGACCTGTTTCACTCTTTAAAAGATGGCACCATTCCATAAGTAAGAGTGTGTGTTCAAAGCTTATCGTTTTATCAACCGAAATGCCCTAATTCAATTTTACCAGCGTAATGCTATGTTTTTCTGCTCTATTTTGTGTTAACAGATCTTGGGAGTCTATTTTACTGTCTTAAAAATGCCAGATCACAAAAGCTAAATATAAATGCAATAGGTTATAGCTTAGTTACGTCGTTATAGTATCCAATCAAAGTCTTTTTTAAAAGCAAGGACAACACACGTAAATGCAAATTGTCTGAGGAATACCTCTTCATTCAAGCACTTTCTTATGAGGTCATCATAACTGATGTTTCCGCCTTTATGTATTTGTTAGCAGTTTTTACTAAACAAAATGATTGTGCTTTTAATCTGTTTTACCACTCACATCGGGGTTTATGATTGCATGTTCAGCAGAGGTATAAATGCTAAACTAGATGCTTAAGTTGGGCCTAGTATAGTGTCATTCATTGCTAATCAATTTTGCATTCCATGCATTCATGAATATTAATTATTGAGGGAATGGGCTAAGAATAAGATAAAGATGTATATTACGAACTGATAATAGTTTGAAAGTTTTTGTCTTCGGATTTTTATCCCAGTAGTAAGCCGTGGGGTTAAAATTGCACAACATGCGTAACTGCAAATTGTCTAAGTAATACCTCTTCATTCGAATACTTTTATTTGAGGTCATCAAAACTGATACTTCCTGTTTTATGTAATTGTTAGCAGTTTTGACTTAAAACAAAACGATTGTGTTTTTAATCTGTTTTATCACTCTCATTGGGGTTTATGATTGCATGTTCTGCAGAGGTATAAATGCTTTTTTTTTTCCATCGGAGTGTATGTTCAAACCCTATCGTTTTATCACCCGAGATGCACTAATTTAATTTTACCAGCGTAATGTAATGTTTTTCTGCTCTAGTTTGTGTTAACAGATCTTGGGAGTCTACTGTACTGTCTCACAAATGTCAGATCACAAAAGCCAAATTTGATGCAATAGTTTATAGCTTAGTGACGTTGTTATGATATCTAATCGAAGTCTTTTTTTATCTAATCGAAGTCTTTTTTAAAGGCAAGACGTGTTGAATATTATGTATACTATATATACATTGAACATCTGAATTACAATAATGTGCATACAATACAGTGTGTCCCAGAATAAACCTTACAATCTTTGTGTGCAATTTTAATGGGTTTAACGGGTAGTCAGAAAGTATGTAAAGATTGCATTTTATAGCCCATGAGTTGAACTTTTAGATACCGTTTGTTTCATTTCAATCAGTAGTATACAACAAAAGTTATGTTTTATCAAACTTGTGGGTGGATTTTTGTCTGGTCCAATTTCATGATTATTGGCCATAACGTAGGGGTGTTTCTGAATGGAATAAAAATGGGTTACCTTGGAAAACTTATCATATCTGTCTTATTTTTACATCAAATTTGTTCATTTTTCAGCATATAGATTAAAGAGAGCATGTGCGTAGTAAATAAGTAAACATTGTTACGGTTGAGTGAACAGATTAATGACAATACTCAATAGAACTTCATTCAAGGGGAACTTACAAACTCGTGAAATTGGACCAGCAAATTTTACATTCAATTATTTGACAAAGCATAACTTTTGTTGTACATTACCGATTAAAATGAAACAAACGGTATTTAAAAGTCCAACTCATTGGCTATAAAATGCAATCTTTACAATCTTTCTGACTATCCGTTAAACCCATGACAATTGTACGCAAAGATTGTAAGGTTTATTCTGGGACACACTGTAGTATAGCTACTTTTTCAGTGTTTGGGATGTTACCAGCCAACAGGGTGCTCCTTATCCCACTACGTTCAATTCTGGTTTGGTTTTGATAGACATTAACGACCGTCAAACCTTTCTGTTATAGCAATTTATTGAACTAAATTCGGGATCCCAAATTTAATTGTACATGTATTAGTATAGAAAATTACATGTACGCATATTTTTCAGGACAAAACAAGTTTAGGAAAAAACTGCATATAATTCCGTAAGTTTGTTACCTTCATTCTAAACTGTTTATGTTTTTAACTCATATCTTGTTTCAAGTTGAAATCTTTCGAATATGCTTTAAATGTATAGATTTTTGTTTCCTAATTTACAAATATAATATACGTTCTGTACTCTTCTTAACAGCATTTTCAAATGCAAATAACGGACATATCACAATACAGATAATATATTGATAAATAGTTCAAAAAGTTGATGATTAGTTAGATGTTGCTTTAAAACTTGCTTTGAAGATAAAAAGTATTTGCAAGATCCCTCTGGTAACACTCACCATAAGGTCAATTTTCACCTTAGTTTCATAGAGCTCAATTAAAGATTAGGTTAAGGACAAAGGGGGAAAGTAAGTTTTTTAGCCCTATCTCATTCAATAAATATGATGCACTTTATTCAACACGACGTGTACGTCAGATAATAAAGCATTGTCTCTCGTGTCCCTTCAAAAACTGTATAGTATTCACAATTCAAACATGTAAGTGTCACGTTCAGACCAATTAGAGGTAAAAACAAATACCAATGTTAAAGAAAGAAAGAAAGAAAAAAAGAAAGATTAACAAGATCTTTTTTGTTAATAGTTTTAACTGGATTTTATCTAAAAAATACCATTCATAAAAATACCTATCTGCAATATAGCCTGAAATGCATCATCACGCAACTAGAAGGAAAAGATTATCGTATATTTCATTAGTATGCGAGTGATCTAAATAGACAAGAAATTTCTTTTTTTGTGAGAATCGGTGATGTAAGGGTTGAAATGTGATGGTATATGATATTAAACCTAATGGTGAATCATAAATTTGATATTAAATTTGACTGACAATATGGTAGTTCGGAACTTATTTACAGAGAAGTTGTCCTATTATCTACTAATAATGCAAAGTCATTGAAATAATTTTTTCAATTCAAGTTTTTGAACACGATGCGAAATAACAAATTCACCAAGTGTCGTACGACGTCCATCTATATGTTCAATATTCTTGCACAATGTCAAAAGGAATGTGTCTAAAGGTTTTAATTGGGTAATACAATTACCTGTTCACGTGTTAACAACCTTTTAAGAGTTCAAGCGGGATAATAAGTAACTGCAAGATCTTTTCACATATTAGGTTACAATATTCTCATGACAGTGTGCCAGATGGCGAATTATTGATAATTAGGTGGTTCAGGTTACCCGGTGAGACCGGATGTTTGCATTCCCGATAGTCATGTTAAGAGTAACTGTGTCATAGTCATACAATTTATTTAAAGCCCGCAAAATGGCAGACACTAGAATAATTGAAATGGGGAATGAGGATGGATGGAAAGAGTGTGTACATGTAGATAAGCTAGTCTGAATGCAATAGGATATTAGGGAAAAGCATAATTTCGAGGGTTAGCGCCACGAGGTCGTATCTGCGTTACAGCAATACCAAGGTCAAAGGATTTTAATACCCGAGGGTTCATGAATGATGAACAATCTTATAATTAAATCATTCGTATGGAAAGAACAGCTAGGTCTTGATGGTAATTGCAATGACATTGTTAATGAAAAAAATAGTATAGGAAGGCGTTATAAGAAAACCTGAAAATTACAATTATTCTATGCCATAACCCAAAATTGAGTTTGGATGTAACAAAATTTTAAAGTTGGGATATTTTTAACAATTTTATGTACAAGTCAATGATGCTTAGACTCTGTTCACGTTTTAAATACGTAATGCTTGTTCAATTGACTTGAAATATTTTACATTTGAAAGAGGATTAAATTACCTATGGCACCAAATGTTTTGCAGTAAGTTCTTCTGAAATAAACCTCATTGAACAACAAAACTCTTCTGAAATATAACCTTATTGAACAACACAGAAAACATTTCATGTTACTTCTCCCCCACATTGGTATGACCAATGCTTGACTATGATCAATTTTATGGCAAGCCACAGGAGACAAAACCCCATGAGTTTTAATCACCCTCACGAGTTCACAGCAATACACCTCGAGTTTGCAGCAATACTGTGACCTCGAGTTGACAACATTGCACCCGAGTTTGCAGAGACTCTACACCACGAGTTTGCTAAACACCACGAGTTTTCAGCAATAGGCGGCAAGTTTGGCGGCACCTCGGGTTTACAGCAATAGACCTTTTCAAAACACGACTATCCGAGAATTTCCGAAGTTGATTTTACACTTTCCGGCAATTGCAGAAAGAAAAAGTGACTCTTCAACACAATAACCAGAATGTTAAGTTCGCGTTCTCGTTAACTAGTTGCGTACGACTTCGAACTTGGAATTAGCGTCAGCACTACAGAGTCACTTTCAGTTTGATCGCCCTGGTGCAACTTCAAATCTTAAGCCTAATCAGCGCAGATCAGCCGATTTCAAATGGAAATTTCACTCTTTATGTCGGTGAGCTTACGGTACCATCGGCCAAAAATTGTTCAGAATTAGTGTATCTAATATTGTATTGGTCTGGTTCTATTTATTTTTCACTTTTATTGCACTGAAATGCGAGTTCATTTTCGGACTTTTCGTTGACAAAATCGTGCATACTAATGAGCTTGTACGTGATTGGTTGAAAAAATGACCATGTGATCAATGTTCCGGAGATTTCCGAATTGATTTTGAAAAGGTCTATACACCACGAGTTTACAGTAATGCACCTTGAGTTTGTATTAATACACTACGAGTTTACAGCATAATACCTCGAGTTTACATTAATGCACCTTGAGTTTGCATCAATACACTACGAGTTTGCATTAATACACTACGAGTTTTTATCAATATAATATGAATTTGAAGCAATACACCTCCAGTTTACAACGACACACCACGAGTTTGCAGCAATGCACCTTGGGTTTGCATCAATACACTATGAGTTTGAAACAATAGACCTCCAGTTTACAGCGATACCTCACGAGTTTAGAGGATTGCTGTATCTTGAGTATTGCTGCGACTCGTGGTGTTGCCGTAAACTCGTCGTGAACTTCTGCAAAATCGAGGTGCATTGCTGCAAGCTCGAGGTGTATCGCTGTAAACTCGTAGTGTAATGCTGCAAACTCGTGGTGTATTGCTGTAAACTCGTGGTGTGTTTCTGTAAACTCTTAGGTATATTGCTGCAAACTTAGGGTGCATTGTTGTTAACTCGAGGTGTATTGCTACAAACTCCAGGTCTTAAAATGTTTTGACCTTGGAGTTCAAACGCCCATTTACTCATACTATCTCATACTAACAATATCGCGCGTGCCCCAAAAAAAGATACCCTTTTTTCAGTCCAATATGCCTCAGTGGCGGATCCAGGATTGTGTGAACAGGGGGGGGGGGGGGGGGGGGGGGGGGGGGGGGGGGGGGGGGGGGGGGGGGGGGGGGGGGGCGGGGGGGGTGGCGTGGAATTTACTTGAAAGCCAAATCGAGAGGGCGCTTGCGCAGGGGCTGCCTTAAGGCCCCTGGTGGGGTCCATGGGGCGGAGCCCCCGGAAGCTCATGGATTTTAGCCATTTTAAAACTCAAGAAGAGCTATTTCTTCCACCGAATTTCACCGCTATATTTCACCAGTGTGTTGCAGATCGTGCGAAATGCGTAATATTTAACCCTTCAAAAAAGTAAAAAAATTGCCAATTCAGCTAAAAATTGTTTAAAAATTTCGAAATTTGCGCAAAACTTGGCCAA
>JXSR01S056502.1:63421-82214 GCA_000969725.1 Ophiothrix spiculata | reverse complement strand
TGCAAAGCCCTAGACATTTGAGCAAAAAGACAATAATCCACTTTGTCCAAGGCATAAATTATGTTGTCAATGAATGTTGGTTTCTGACTTTGTTTCATCCGTGGCATGCTTTACTTGCATGATTATAGGTGACTTCGCATAAGATACACAAACTAAAACAGGGGGTTCTTGTTATCAGGGATACTTACTTCGAACCCTGTACCATATATTATGGCTATATGATTAGATTTTTTGCCACAAAAAAGAAGTTTTTACTTTCTTAAACTTTATTTATATTCCGGAGCTTGGTTATTAATTGCGCTAAAGACAAATAGATATAAATACATTTCAGAAATCAGTACCATTCATTGTATACATTTACGAAAATGTAAATGTCTGGGCGATTTGTTTGAAATGAAATTTGCACCATTACGCTCAAGCTATTACAAATATTTTTATGAGTGTCTGAAAATTATGTTCGAATTATTTCCCAATTTTGAGTTACACGACCTTGAAGTTCAATAACCCTTTATACAGGTCCACGGTATAGAGAGCAGAATCATAATAAAAGTCGTAGGAAGTAAAGAATTTAACAATGAGTTTTAAAATGTTTTCTAATTTTGCGTTTTCTTCCAATGACAAACCTGCATATGTAGCTATAGCTCCGTCTTTCAAAATGTAAATTTTCGAACAGTTTCTTTGGCATCCCAGGAAAGCTCGCCGTTGAATAAATCCGTGCAAATCATTCATCAACGGAAACCTAGCCAGGCGTAAGAGTTCGTATACTTGTGGACCAGCGAACTTGATGCGATTGTTATAGTACAGGTGTAAAACATCTTCAGGGTGTGCCCACTAAAACGAAAACAAGGAAAAGACAACATGCAATACATACTGTCATCCACAAAAATAGTTTATTTATAGGAGATAGTGGAAATACTAGTTGATATATTTGGTTCATTTCAAGCAATATTTCAAAATAGACCAAAATTGAAGATTTTTGACAATATATGTCATGTATGTAGACCAATATGTAAACAGATATACCGTATTACTTGGAAACATATCAACTTTAAACTTGCCTAAGGATATACGATGCAAAAATGCCTTTTCTTATTGATATTTTGAGAATTTCCCCTTTTCTATGAGCTCTGTGATGTACCGGGCTTCCCAATTATTACAAACCAGTTTAGATAGTCACATCAACTGATTATCTGTGAGATATCCTACTTCGTTTTCTGTCTTCTTTGATACATTGTCTATATGGGCTATTATAATTTTTAGCATAAAAAGTCCATACCTGTGATTTGGTCATTTCAGATTTGTCGTGCTCAACTTTTGGAATTCTACTAAGACAGCACGTATATAACATAGTATCAAATCTCATTGGTTGTCCAATCGGAGTAAGCCAATTTGACCACTCAGCTAACGCCCAAACATCAGGGATAGAATGGAACTCTTTACAGAGGTTAACAAATTGAGAAGCGTCTTCGTGAACACGATGACGCCAAGTTTCTTGCTCAATTTGTGGTATATGATCACTAAAAATAGAACCAAATGGAACTTCTTCCCGATTTACACTTGCATCAGAATGTAGCCTGGAATTCTTGTTTATTTTCTTGAGTAGCAGAACGCCTGATTCCTCGAAGGTTCCCGAATAGCACATATACGAAATGCAATGTCATTTGGCAATGGAGAACGATGATCAGTCAGAAGCATTGGTGGTCGAGGTCCTTTGATGGCTGCAAGAGCACCAAAGCCTCTGCCGTAACCTGCATCTGCAAATAATTCCAGCCATGATGTTGAGAAATCTGCTTTGTCTATAGTTCCTCCAGGAAATACATGTGCACCTGCGAAGCTACCTCCGCGGTTTCTGGTTAATAACAGGACACGATAGTCTGATTTATTGGTACCATTTTTTGTGATACGTGGCTTTGGTCTTTGTTGTCCCTTAGTACTTGCCAATAGTATAACGCTTGCTGCCTCTTTCCAGGGTTTACCACTCGAGCCCATTTTGAAAAAAAAAATATGTAGCTGATTTTACACTGCTCGACAGCACAGGTACTGGTTTCAGTGACAGACTAAAGTCTATCTCGTGTTGTATTTATCCAACTGTTTACCTTTGACCTTAAATACATATTGTATGGCAAACACTTCATGCAATTAAAGGTATCTCGCTTACTACTATATCGTTATCACGAGTACTGCAACAAAACAACAATAAGTTTTGAATGAAAACTTCAGGAAAGCAAATCGAACATTTACTGCAAGTCATGTTGATGATTGAAACAATTCTACCACAGTTAACATTGGTCAAAGGCTATTGAATGTTATAAGTAATCCGCTGAATTAATAAAAAGTAGCAATTGATAACAAATAAAAGCAAAAGCTAGACAAGAAAAGAAGAAAATGTAGCTTTAGCAAGTTATTGCTTACAAACATAGACACATTTAACCTTTTGGTTTGACTGACATTTAATAATTATTGCTTGCCTAACTGAACTATCGTATTTCTAACGAAATTGTCCACTCAAACAAGTAAAAGGTATTATGAAAACAATAACCAGTCTGACATTTACTTCAGAAATTGCCTTTTCTACGGTTTAGAATTTTTCAGCACCCTTAAATAGGTCACTAAACATTTTCTCCAGAAATGTGCTGGTATATTGTCAATTATTATAAGAGAAATGTTAACTTTGACATGTACTTTACTGCATGCAAAATAAACACTCAATGATTTCCATGTTACAACCCGAGGTTACAACCTAAACAAGATTAATCATTGCGTTCTGCAAATTTATTGCTTTAATATCACCGACAAGGGTTCTTCCAAAAGGAAATAGACCCTTTTGCGTTTAGACCTGTTATCCTTAATCACTGTTAATGTACACTCTAAGAAATTTTCCGTAAAATTTACGGTAAAATCACTGGCAATTTGGTTGCCAACACTTTACCGTAAAATTTACAACTTGCCGTAAATTATTCTACGGTATTTTAGAAATTTCCCGTAAATTTTACGGTAAAATCACTGGCAATTTGGTTGCCAACACTTTATCGTTAAATTTACAACTTGCCGTAAATTATTTTACGGTATTTTAGAAATTTCCCGTAAATTTTACGGTAAAATCCCTGGCAATTCGGTTGCCAACACTTCACCGTAAAATTTACAACTTTGTCGTAAATTAATATACAGTATTTTACTGGCCATACCAAGGGACAATATGCAGCCTTAGTACAATAACTACAAATATACTTTATATTTAGTATATATTTTCTGTGGTGTCAAATTGTCTTTTTTGCTAATAATTTACGGAACTTCCCCGTTTTTTCCACATATTTACGGTAAAATCCCGTAAAAATACGTCAAATTTACATTTCATCCGTAAATATTTTCTTACGGGAATTCACCGTTAAAAAATACCGGTTTTCTACCGTAAAAATACGGTCATTTCTTAGAGTGTAGCGGTCCAATTTCGATTTCTTTTTGCAGTTTTCAAAGTAGGTCAGCATACATGCTTTTGAATCCTTTAATTCTGTATCTGTATGAAATACCTTCACACAACATATGCATTTAGGGAAGGATTTCTTCGGTTCTCTGCTTATTACCTATCCGAACTTAAATCTGTCACACTTTCTCTTTCTGTCAGGGTGAGAAAAGTATGGTTTGGATATCAGCTTCTTTATTTTGTTATCTCAAAGAAATTCAAATTCTATATGTTCTGTAGAAAATCAATAGACCATTCGTATGTTTTAGGGCCTTATACAGATATTTGGAAGAAAGGTATCAAATGACCATATTATGAGTAATACGATCACAGTGGGAGTATGCAAGTTCTTGTTGTCTTCAGAGTGAGTTTTAAATGAACATCTTACAGCTGAAAGAGAAAAATGCAAACATTTGCCTGATTTGCATCTTTAATTGGCGGCCATCTTGGGTTTTCGATGTCGGATTTCAAAAGAGCGAAGGTACACAACCGTAGATCTACTTTTGTATTCCGTGATAGGAAATGGCCCATAAGTCGACATGTTTTTAATGAAAATTAATTGTTTTAACGTAAATAGACTTTTAGACTTATACCATTGAGCATGCATGTCATTCCAAGAAAGCTGTCGTGGCTGAAATAAGACGCTTACGAAGGAAAACATTTGTGTCATTACTAAAAAAAACCAAAAAAAAAAAACATACATATACTTTTTCAACTGTACGCTTTCAGAAATTATCGAGAAAACAAGTTATTCAGTCGGATAATTTCAGTCTTTTCTAATTTGCAGTCTGATGTTTGCGTGAAGTGTACAAAGTGCAGCAATGATCAATTGGTTAGCGGATATTTTTGTATATTTATTTCCATAATCATGACACGCTGCTATCTGTAGTTGCCTACTAACTCGATGTTTACCCATACAACTTTTATGACAGCAGTTTTTAAACATTAAACAAAACAGAGATTACAGCTTTTCCTTAATATTAGCCCAGGGTTTTGAATAAGTTAGATATGGTACAAAACTTTTAATTAATTTAGAATAAAGTACAAGTTAGCGACCTTTAAATTCAGTAAATATATTAGCAGTTACTATACACCATACTTATGCGAAAGTAAAATCACCGAATACGGTATTGGAATAGTTCCTCTATGTACCAATAGATTACATAGTTTCTTGGTTGAAAACCCTTTAACCTTTTAGTATGAAAGATCGCCCATTTTGTTTTCTCTGTCTATGTAAAATAGATCAATAACCTGATATCAAACAATTAATTTAGGTGAACTGTTTCTCGCTCTACTATCTCAGCTGTTTTCTTTACAAAGCCCCTAGGACTTGCGTCTCGACGAGGACTTACTGGGATTTCTTATATGTGTACCGCCGCAGCAAAAGGGTCCCGTTGTCGGCTCGTACATGTTGCTCCTTGTAGCATATCTAATGTATGGTATTTGTATGCATCAGATATGCTACAATGAGCTACATGTAGGAGTCGACAACTGGACCCTTTTGCCGCGGCGGTACACATATTCTAAAATAAGCACTCAGGCGGGACTTGGGTTTAATGAACACTGTTTCTTCCTTAAAATCGTTTACTTATAATAGAACATTGCCGAGACACTCAACAAACATTGAAGAATTAAGGAAATAGCAATATAAATTGATATCAAGAAGTACATGTATACAATGACGCTTTTGATAACTTACAAAAGATTAGCGGTACGTGATCAGATCAAGTACATATATCAACCTCAAAATATTAATGTTTCCACATTCCAATGTGTAATTTTGTTAAAAGCTGCAGATAACACAGCAAATCACAACGTATCTTTTTAACATCGATCTTGTTTGATCTATAAAATTAAAAGAACATTTGTGTGCAACACACTCTCCTGAGTCATTAACAGATTAAAACGTAGTGCGTTTCATCCTCATGTATTTTAGTCCGCACTATATTGGAAGAAGAAGAAGAAGAACGTATGCAATATGGTTCGGTAAAATGAGTATTCCCTTTTTTTTGTAAATTGGGTCTACTTACCCCACTGGTTGGGCCAACACAGCCCATTGGTCCTTTTGACAAGAGTCTTAATATTTTGCGTTTGAAAAAAGGGGCCACCACACCATACCGTTCCCTATAGAAATCTCTGGAATATCGGAAACTGATGGCCTCTCAAATAATAAATGTTTAACCCAAACCCATTTAATTTATATACTCCACGTTCCTTTCAAATCCACATTTCTATACCTTCAAGCTATTTCGCTTTCGATTTATTTCCATGGAAATGGTGTATTGAATATGAAATAACTTGCCTTCGCGGCATTCGGGCATTGCCCCCTGCGATATTTTGTTCAGTGTTGAATTTGACAATACATTGTATTTTCGACACCCATTATTTGGCTATTCGTCTTTGCTGTGTAAATTCACTCAAAAGTTACCATTTATAGCTGGAAGGGTGTAGAAGGAATTCCCATTTCATTAAAAAAAAACCACACTCATTTATGCTGTGGGAATCCCCCAAAATAAAAATCACCACTTTTACCTATCTCCTTTTTTACTCCTTTTTTGCTTTTCCATTTTTACACATGCAATTTGAAGCCTGCGAATTCCACAATTACCCCAAAGGGCTGTCTTTGTTAGGCTAAGGCAGGTCCTGGGCTAGGGGGTGCCATTAATTTCTGGAATATCCCATTGAAGATGAAGATAAAAGCAGTCTATTATAAACATGTCTTTTCAACATTTTAATTGCAATTAATATTTTGTTTATTTCCTGTTGTATTTTATAGCTAAGAATTTCAGATTAGAGGGTATAAAAAGGGTTAATATATGTGTCCTCGAGCCGTGCTTGTTCTTCATCAAGTCTTTGTAAAATAAGGCGGTCACAACCACTTCCATTGATTCAGAGCATTGCCTTTCTTATAAAAAAATCGTTCTTCAATTTGTAGTTCAAAGATTCATCCCACACCGAAAAGGTTATTGAACTATAAAATGTTGTTCTAAGAAAATTAAGGAACCAACACCTCATTAAAGTATAAAACCTGTTCGGATTTTAGAAATCTGATTATTTTAGCTAGTATACTAGCTCCACCAATTTTCACAACCTTGGGGAAGTTCCATTCTGGAGGCGACGCGTATGTAAGGGTCAAAAGACTTCCTTTTTCAGCGTTGCTGTCACCCTAAGACTCCTATTTTTTTACAATGTGCTCTCACCCAAAGACCCCATATTTTTTTTTTATATTTTGTCTCATCGAATGCCAATTTTCGCTCACCGAATGCAAAAAAAAAACCACAAAAAAAACCAGGCTCTCACCTAATCACCCCACATTTTTTGACCAATAAGCCCCCATATATTTGTATTTTTCTCTCACTGAGTGCCAAACATCAAGTTCGCACCCAATAACCCCTCATTTTTTGATCCTTTGCTCACACCGAATCCCCCTCGCCTGTTGGTGCGAGGCCCTTACACTCGCATCCATTTCATATTGGACCGCCCCCGTTGTTCTAAATTTTTCCTGGACAAATTGTAAAATATGTCTATAATACAAATATCCGCAACCAAGTCAATACTTGCTCAATGTTACAAATTATAGTAAATCTCGTTGTACCGACTTTGAAATATTTTCGTATTTAGCGGTCATGTACGCAAACGCATATGTTTTGATATGAGATTTGTTATCATGTGAAAGTGTTAATAATCCTTATTGAGCGTGATGTACAAAAATCTAATAAGAATATTCTAGAGGGTTATCTCCTCTTAAAGTACTTTACACAAAGACAGAGTATAACATGGTTAAGCTGTATCTGGTGATCGTACTTTCACCAGATACGATGTGATAATATCCCCGCCATAGTATTTCTTGAAATTGGTAAATGAACCAGTACCGAATATTATGAATATGTGATGATGAATGAAAACGCAGTACCAAGAAATTAATACTCATATTAGCTATATTAGAACGTAAAGGAAGAATCTGAGACGGCAGGTAATTTTGAGCACGGGGTACTGAGTTATGGTAGTCTTATGGTAGTGCAGATTATTCCAGCCAATTCTGTCCCCTTAAATTTATTTTTCTCTCGCTTTTTACAATCATGTTATGTGAATGTTAGGGATGATACACGTATTATGTACACATGTAATGACGTCGGTTTTAATATTTTAAGCAGTTTCTTGGTGTTTTAATCAAAGGGGCAGGATCCGATTTTAGTTTTCTTTACGGAAGTTGTTTCTAAGTGAGATGAAATGAAAATAGCATCATAGTCAATTAGCACAAGATGTAGCCTTGCAGCTAACACGGACACATTATAGGGTAGTTCTAACATCGATTGTATTTGGAAATAAATACGGTTTAATGTCCAACTGTTATTATTTTAATTCTACACTAATTCTTCTCTAAAGCGTTCAGACCTGTTTCACTCTTTAAAAGATGGCACCATTCCATAAGTAAGAGTGTGTGTTCAAAGCTTATCGTTTTATCAACCGAAATGCCCTAATTCAATTTTACCAGCGTAATGCCATGTTTTTCTGCTCTATTTTGTGTTAACAGATCTTGGGAGTCTATTTTACTGTCTTAAAAATGCCAGATCACAAAAGCTAAATATAAATGCAATAGGTTATAGCTTAGTTACGTCGTTATAGTATCCAATCAAAGTCTTTTTTAAAAGCAAGGACAACACACGTAAATGCAAATTGTCTGAGGAATACCTCTTCATTCAAGCACTTTCTTATGAGGTCATCATAACTGATGTTTCTGCCTTTATGTATTTGTTAGCAGTTTTGACTAAACAAAATGATTGTGCTTTTAATCTGTTTTACCACTCACATCGGGGTTTATGATTGCATGTTCAGCAGAGGTATAAATGCTAAACTAGATGCTTAAGTTGGGCCTAGTATAGTGTCATTCATTGCTAATCAATTTTGCATTCCATGCATTCATGAATATTAATTATTGAGGGAATGGGCTAAGAATAAGATAAAGATGTATATTACGAACTGATAATAGTTTGAAAGTTTTTGTCTTCGGATTTTTATCCCAGTAGTAAGCCGAGAGGTTAAAATTGCACAACATGCGTAACTGCAAATTGTCTAAGTAATACCTCTTCATTCGAATACTTTTATTTGAGGTCATCAAAACTGATACTTCCTGTTTTATGTAATTGTTAGCAGTTTTGACTTAAAACAAAACGATTGTGTTTTTAATCTGTTTTACCACTCACATTGGGGTTTGTGATTGCATGTTCAGCAGAGGTATAAATGCTATTTTTTGGGCCGTGTCATTCATTGCTAATCAAGTCTGCATTGCATGCATTCATGAATATAAATTATTTAAGAAATGGGCTAAGAATAAGATAAAGATATACAGGGTGAGTCAAATTAAAGTGTAATCAACGGATGAATGTTTTTATAGAAAATCTGTACATGTATTTCAATTTTAATTACGTTTGATAAATAGGAAACTTAATCAGCTTTCATGAGAATTTTAGTTTGTTGAAATTGATTAATGCTTTCAAAAGTTACAGTCGTTCATGTGAAGGTACCCAATTTTGATGTCGAACAAATTTGCTTCAACACGAACTCTTTACTATGCAGCAGAGGGCAATAACTTATTGATTGTACATTGATGAACTTGACGCTGCATTCAACATTTTAAACGGACACAAATTGTGCAGTGATACTGAAGAACATTTAATGATTACAGATCAAAGTACTGACGGTCATTTCAGATATCAATACACAGTCTTGACAACCAATGCCAGGAGTTAAATCATGGAGCAACAATGTAGCAACCGGCACTGGCATTTTGTTAAGTATCATCACACCCATAGTCCGGTTGAGGATCACCTTCTGTTTTGTCTGTAGTTAACAGATACCAACCAGGTCCCATCACTTCAAGTTATTTAAAACATTGCTTATAAGCGTATATATCTAGCAACTCTTAGCAACAGAAACTAGGAATTCTCCGAGGCTGGAAGATCCTGATCCGGATGATTCAACAAAACAATAACCGAATTAGAAGAGCTTTTTTGAGAGACCTGAACGCCATTACCTATAAGAGTCAACTCACTATCACGGTACCCAATATTTCACAGTCCACATTCAACAGCCTATTGTTTTCTTGTTATTTTATAGGCGTTTCTATTACAACAATTAAAAGAGACAACAGTTTTTGTTACCAGTATGTACCTAAACTAAATAGCGTAGTCTGTTCGCCTTTAAAATTGGGTACCCCCACTTAAATGGCTATAACTTCAGAGTGCTTTTTCCGATTTCAACACAAGAAATTTTCTATGAAAGCTAATGAAATTTGACTTCTCACACAGGAACAATTTTGCAAAAGAATAAAAGGAACTGGTTATATAAAATCACTGATTAGATTACACTTTATTATGCCTCACCCTGTATATCACAAACTGATAATAGTTAAAAGTTTTGTCTTCGGATTTTTATCTCAGTAGTGAGCTAAGGGTTTCAAATAGCACAACACACGTAACTGTAAATTGTCTGAGGAATACCTCTTCATTTTGTGTCAGGTCATCAGTATAGACCCAGCTAAGTGGAATCAGATTCCTTGAAAAATGACATTTTTGTTTGAATAGGTGATAATTTAAGTCCTTGCTTAAAGATATATGCTATAATTCTATAATATGGTCCGTGACTACCTAAATTAGTCCCCGTGTAAACATGTGGTAAAAGGAATAGTAGTCCCATGATCATATAACACATTTGACTTCTTTTAGTAATGAATTACCACATGTATATCTGTAATTTTTTCATAAGTTCTTCTGAATATTTACCGCCGTATTAATTTTCACGTACTAATAACATTGCTACAATTTGGGTGAGTCCTGCGACTGGAAGTCCTCAAGTGGTCTTGGCGTAATGTGTCCACACGGCATCTCTACATTGCAATGATAATCCTTTTCCGATCTGCTTTTGCCTATCTCCATTCGATGTAGATTGCGACATGTTGCTCTTGATTCTTCAATCGTCTGTGCCAGTTTATCTACTTTATTCAAACTTCCATCAATTGATTCTTGAGAACCCGCGGGGTATAAATCATCTCCTGTATAATTGAAATAAAATAAATGTTACAATATCAGGTGCAATACAAACTGATATAAGTTCATTTAATAGAAAAAAATAACTACCATTCATGGTATACATGATGAATATTAATGCTTTAGATAAGCCTGTGGAAAAACTGGGTTTTCGCCTTTTTATGAAAATTACAATTGGATGGAGAATGCAACCTTTGTTTGAAATGAAATTGTACCATATACGAGCAAGCTATTGCAAATTATGAGTATTTGAAAATTATCTTCAGATTATTTCCAAAATTTTGAGTTACACGACATTGAAGTTAAATAACGCTTTTATTGGTCCACGCTGTAGAAATACACGATGTATACGTTTAGAAAATAATAGAGAAGAATCATAGAATAAAAGTAGTAGCAATTAAAGAATTTAACAATGAGTTTTTAAAATGTTTTCCATTTTGTTTCAGTGACAAACCTGCATATGTAGCTATAACTCCGTCTTTCAAAATATAAATTCTCGGACAGTTTCTTTGGCATCCCAGGAAAGCTCGCCGTTGGATAAATCCGTGCAAATCATTGATCAACGGAAACCGAGCCAGGCGTAAGAGTTCGTACACTTGTGGACCAGCGAACTTGATGCGATTGTTGCAGTACAGGTGTAAAACATCTTCAGGATGTGCCCACTAAAACGAAGACAAGGAAAATGCAACATGTAATACATACTGTCATCCACCAAAAATAGTTTATTTATAGGAGCTAGTGGAAATACTAGTTGATATATTTAGTTCATTTCACGCAATATTTCAAAAAAAGACTAAAGTGAAGATTTTTGACAATATATGTCATGTATGTAGACCAATATGTAAACAGATATACCGTATTACTTGGAAACATATCAACTTTAAACTTGCCTAAGGATATAAGATGCAACAATGCATTTTCTTATTGATAACTTCTAGCTACTTCTGGGTTTCATTTATTTTGAGAATTTCCCCTTTTCTATGAGCTCTATGATGTACTGGGCTTTCCAATTATTACAAACCAGTTTAGATAGTCACATCAACTGATTATCTGTGAGATATCCTACTTTGTTTCTGTCATCTTTGATACATTGTCATCATGGGCTATTATCATTTTTAGCATAAAAAGTCCATACCTGTGATTTTGTCATTTCTGATTTGTCATGCTCAACTTTTGGAATTTTACTAAGACAGCACGTGTAAAACATGGTATCAAATCTCCTTGGTTGTCCAATCGGAGTAAGCCAATTTGACCACTCAGCTAACGCCCAAACATCAGGGATAGAATGGAACTCTTTACAGAGATTGACAAATTGAGAAGCGTCTTCGTGAACACGATGACGCCAATTTTCTTGCTCACTTTGTGGTATATGATCACTAAAAATAGAACCAAATGGAACTTCTTCTCGGTTTACACTTGCACCAGAATGTAGCCTGGAATTCCTTTTAATTTTCTTGAGTAGCAGAACGCCTGATTCCTCGAAGGTTTCCCGAATAGCACATATACGAAATGCAATGTCATTTGGCAATGGCGAGCGATGATCAGCGAGAAGCATTGGTGGTCGAGGTCCTTTGATGGCCGCAAGAGCACCAAAGCCCCTGCCGTAACCTGCATCTGCAAATAATTCCAGCCATGATGGTGAGAAATCTGCCTTGTCTATTGTTCCTCCAGGAAATACATGTGCACCTGCGAAGCTACCTCCACGGTTTCTGGTTAATAACAGGACGCGATAGTCTGATTTATTGTTACCATTTCTTGTGATACGTGGCTTTGGTTTCTGTTGTCCCTTAGAACTTGCCAATAGTATAACACTTGCTGCCTCTTTCCAGGGTTTACCGCTTGAGCCCATTTTGGAAAAAAAAGGTAGCTGATTTTACGCTTGCTGATAGGTACTGGTTTCAGTGACACACTTAAGTCTATCTCTACTTGTATTTATTTAACTGTTGATCCTTGACCTTAAATACATATTGTAGGGCAAACACTGCATGTTATTAAAGATATATCTCGCTTACTACTGTGTTGTTATCACGTACTGGTAGGCCTACTGCAACAAAACATCAGTAAGTTTTGAATGAAAACTTCAGCAACGTTTACTGCATGTCATATTGATGATTTACACAATTATAGCACAGGTAACATTGATCAAAAGCTATTGAAAGATAAAGTAAAGGATATACTTTGTAATTTTTGTAGTCATTTTCATTCAGAATTTTTCTCATAGTGTTACATTTTTCACCACTATGTTAAATTTTCATTCGAAATGAAAATTTAAATTTAAATTTTTTCTCATGGTGTAAAAAATTTGCAATTGACAGTAAAATGTTTTACCATTTACCGAAATGTTCATAATGGGGAAATATTTTTCGCATCACGGTACATTTAGCAATGATTACTCATCTGTAGTATTTTGATAATTTATAGTACATTACTTTCTTTTGTAATCGTTGTTTACCTTGGTCTTTTCATTATAATCTAAAATCTGTCCTTGACAGGTACTGTGGGTTTCATTCTGTTGAAAAGATTTGCTGATTACTTCATTTTTTCTCCAATGAGAAACATTTTCATTTGAAATTTTTTATCACCGTCTTGATTTTTTATCATTCTATTTGTTTGTAGTTTTAGCGGATTATTTCGATCGATAATAAATATCGTCTTGGAACTCGAGGTCAATATGCATTCAGCTCTCTGGATTTTCAAGATGGTAAAAGTGACAAAGTATATCTACAGCTTAATACGTTGAATTCATAAAGAGTAGTAATTGCTAGCAAATATTTTGTTGAAATGTTAACTTTGACAGGTACTTAATTGCAAGCAAATTAAACACTCAATGATTACAACCTAAACAAGATTAGTCATTGGGGTCCGCAATATTGCTTTAATATCACCGACAAGGGTTAGTGCAATCGATCGTCATACCTTTTGACCTCCATAACATTTGACCTCCAAAGAAGTAAATATGAGACAAAAAAGTTGCCTAACAAATACGTCGATCCTGGGTTTACACCCGGAAGTCAATCTTTACCGAAATTTTAGCCCAAACACAGTTTTGCCAATAAAATCAATAAGCCGTGACATTCATAGCGGGTGATTTGAATTATTGTTTGAGATGGGTGATAGTGCGCATCCATTTCAAGCCTATTTGGGTGCATCGTTGTGCTTTACCAATGCATTGTGGGATTAAATTTCGGTAAAGATTGATTTCCGGTTAGGAAACCCAGGATCGACGTATTAATATGCATGGTCAGGATTTCCTTTAGACCCCTTGCATATCAGCAGACATGCTTTGGAATCCCTTATTTCTGTCGCCGTATGAAATGCATTCACACAACATTATGCATTAAGTAAAGGTATTCTTCTGTTCTCAGCTTATTACCTATCCTAACTTAATCCGCCACATTTCCTCTTTCTCTTTCCTTTTATTTTGTTACGTCAGGGTAAGAAAAAGTATGTTTGGGTATCAACTTCTTTATTTTGTTATCTCAAAGAAAGTTGAAATCTTAATGTTCCGAGGGCAATCAATAGACAACTTATGGCCTTATACTGATCTTTGAAAGAAAGATATCAAATGACCATATTATGAGTAATACAATCACAGTGGGAGTGTGCAAGTTCTTGTTATCTTTAAAGTGAGTTTTAAATTAACATCTTACAGCTGAAAAGAGAAAAATGCCAAAATTTGCCTGATTTGTATATTTAATTGGCGGCCATCTTGGTTTTTCGATGTCGGATTTCAATAGAGCAAAGGTACACAAGCGTAGATCTACTTCTGTGTTCCTGTGGTAAAAAATGGCCCATAGATCAGAGTCGACAGATTTTTAATAATTTGATTTCATTATTTTAACAAAAAAGACTTTTAGACTTATTCTATTGAGCATGCATGTCATTCTAAGAAAACTGTCATGGCAGAAATAAGACGTTTACGAAAAAAGAAAATAAAAAAATGTGTAATTACTAACCCCCCCCCCCTAAAAAAAAATGCATATACTTTTTTAACTGTACGCTTTTGGAGTAAAATATTTTCTTATAAAACAAAAATTATCGAGAAAGCAAGTTATTCACTTGATAAGTTCAGGCTTTTCCAATTGGCATTCTGATTTTTGCGTTTCCATGCCCCATGACATAATAATGAAAAGTACGACATGTATGAAGTTTACAAAGTGCAGTAATGACCAATTAATTAGCGGATATTTTTTTTATTTATTTCCATAATTATGAAACGCTGCTATCTGTAATTGCCTACTAACTCACTGTTAACCCATAAAACAATTTTATGAAAGGATTTTTAAAACATTAACAAAACAGAGATGGCAGCTTTTTCTTAATACTAGTAAGTGAATAAGAATAAGAATCTTGAATAAGTTAGATTTGGTATAAAACTTTAATTAATTTAAGATAAAGTACAAGTTTGCGACCTTAAAATTCAGTAAATTGATAG
Organism: Ophiothrix spiculata; assembly: GCA_000969725.1. Lineage (NCBI taxonomy): Eukaryota > Metazoa > Echinodermata > Ophiuroidea > Amphilepidida > Ophiotrichidae > Ophiothrix > Ophiothrix spiculata. The sequence continues at coordinate 67,273 of JXSR01S056502.1, read as the reverse complement.
CGGTAATGGAATAGTTCCTCTTTGTACCAATAGTTTACTCAATTTCTTGGTTGAAAACCCTCTAACCTTTTAATATGTAAGATCGCCCATTTTGTTTTCTCTGTCTATGTAAAATAGATCAATAACCTGATATCAAACAATTAATTTAGGTGAACTGTTTCTCGCTCTACTATCTCAGCTGTTTTCTTTTCAAAGCCCCTAGGACTTGCGTCTCGACGAGGCCTTACCATGCTTACTGGGATTCCTTATATATATTCTAAAATAAGCACTCAGGCGGGACTTGGGTTTAATGAACATTGTTTCTTGCTTAAAATCGTTTACTTATAATAGAACATTGCCGAGACACTCAACAAACATTGAAGAATCAAGGAAATAGCAATATAAAGTGATATCAAGAAGTACATGTATATAATGACGCTTTTGATAACTTACAATACCGTACATTAGCGGTACATGATCATGATGATCAGATCAAGTACATATATACGTATATCAACCTCAAAACATTAATGTTTCCATATTCCAATGTGTAATTTTGTTAAAAGCTGCAGATAACACAGCAAATCACAACGTATCTTTTTTAAACACCGATCTTGTTTGATTGTATCATTCCATCCTTAAAAGAACATTTGTATGCAGAACACTCTCCTGAGTCACATAAACGTATGCAATAAGTATATTCCCCTTTTTGTAAATGGGGTCTATGGGTTGGGCCAACCCAGCCCGTTTGTCCTTTTGACAACAGAGTCTTAATATTTTGCGTTGGTAAAAAAGGGGCCACCACACCCCAAATTTCCTTAAAGAAATCTCTGGAATATCGAAAACTGACGGCCTCTCAAACAATAAATGTTTAACCCAAACCCATTTTATTTAGTCCACGTTCCTTTTAAATCCACATTTCTATACCATCAAGCTATTTCGGTTTATTTCCATGGACATGATGGATTGAATATGAAATAACTTGCCTTCACGGCATTCGGACATTGCCCACCTGCTATATTTTGTTCAGTGTTGAATTTGACAATATTTTGTGACAACCATTATTCGGCTATTCCAGAAGTTAATGCATCTCCTCTAAAGAAGGCATGGGATTAACATTTGTTTGCTCCTCTATGCTGTGGGATTCCCCCAAAACGATATCATTTTATAGAAGACACATGAATTCCCATTTCATTTCATGCATTAAACAAACTCATTTATGCTTAAGAACTCCCAAATAAAAATATCCCCTTTTACTCCTTTTTTTGTTTTTCAATTTTTTCATTTGAAATTTGAATCCTGAGATTTCCCAAATTACCCAAAAGGGCTTGTCTTCTTTAGGCTGGGGTGTCATTAATTTCTGGAATAGCCCATTGAAGTTGAAGATGAAAGCGATCTATTATAAAAATGTCTTTTCAACATTTTAATTGCAATTAATATTTCATTTATTTCCTGTTGTATCTTATACTTAAGAATGTCAGATTAGAGGGTATAAAAAGGGTTAATATATGTGTTTGTTAATTTCATTGAAAGGTATCTCATCCTCGAGCCGGGCTTATTCTTCATCAAGTCTTTGTAAAAGAAGGCGGTCACAACCGATTCCATTGATTCCGGGCATTGCCTTTCTTATAAAATCGTTCTCCCATTTGTAGTTCAAAGGTTCATCCCAGGCCAAAAAAGGTTATTGAACTACAAAATGTTGTTCGAAGAAAATTAAGAAGAATGGAACCAGCACATCTGAAAAGTATTAAACCCGTTTTGAATTTTACAAATTTGACAATTTTAACTAGTCTACTAGCCCTACCAATTTTCATATGCATATGGTCATTGTTTAAAATTTTCCCTGAAAAAGAATGTACAATATGTCCATACAAATATCTGCAACTATTTGTTTGAGCTTGATAGATCTTCAGTAGCCAAGTCAATAATTCCCCAACGTTACAAATTATCTCGTTGTACCGACTTTGAAATATTTTCGTATTTAGCGGTCATATACGCAAACGCAAATGTTTTGATATGGGATTTGTTATCATGTGAACGTGTTAATAAATCCTTATTGAGCGTGATGTACAACAATCTAATAAGAATATTCTAGAGGGTTGTCTCCTCATAAAGTACTTTACACAAAGACAGAGTATAACATGGTTAAGCTGTATCTGGTGATCGCACTTTTATAGTAAGATGTGATAATATCCCCGCCATAGGATTATTAGTACCAATATTATTTCTTGAAATTGGTAAATGAACCAGTACCGAATATTATGAATATGTGATGATGAATAAAAACGCAGTACCAAGAAATTAATACTCAGATTAGCTATATTAGAACGTAAAAGATGAACCTGAGGCGGCAGTTAATTTTGAGCACGGGGTAGGTATGGTAAACTTATGGTAGTAAATGTTAGGGATGATAAACTTATTAAGTACACATGTAATGACGTCGATTTTAATGTTTTATGCAGTTTCTAGGTATTTTAATCAAAGGGGCGGGATCCGACTTTAGTTTTCTTTACGGAAGATTTTTTTCTGATTGAGCTGAAAGGAAAATAGCATCATAGTCCATTAGTACAACATGTAGCCTAGCGGCTAGCACAGGCACATTATAGGGTAGTTATAACATCGATTGTATTTGGAAAAGAATCCGGTTTGAGGGTGAAGGGAATCCATCTGCTCAGGAAAATGTGAATCCTAGCTATTTTTTAATCATGAAAAGACAAATTATTCCCACTGCCTTTGCGGGGACTCAAACCATGGATTATGGCAGGGCTAAGTCATGCATTACGAATCTACCGCTGAGATATCCAGATAGCGTTGAGGTCGTGAACTGAAATCTAAAACATACACATTAGAATGTCGTATTTTTCTTTTGTTTACATAAATTTTTTTTGCTTCAATGGAATGCTCAAGTTGTAAAGCTCAATTCATACTCGGCCGCCAAACAAAATTTTTCCTACCAAACATTTGGTCGTGACGTCAAAATGACGATTGACTCCAAACAAAACAACTTGAACACCGAGTTGAGACCAAATAATATTTCGCGCTAGAATGCACATGCTATTGAATTGCCATATACATTGGACCAAATGTTTGCTATCCGTTCATAGTTTAATTCGATGGCAAATATTTGGTGACGTCACGACCAAATGTTTGGTAGGAAAAATTTTGTTTGGAGGCCGAGTATGAATTGAGCTTAAGTATATTTTGCGTTTGCTTATATCAGACAAAATGTAGATAATGTTGATACTAAGAGGAGGCAATTCACAGCTCAAACAGGGCGATCTCAGTGTCATAATTCACGTCCGGCCATGTGTCGTGAACTCGCCACCCAAAAAAGGTGGCGATGTTACATTTTTCCAAATTCGACCTGATTGAATTGATGATATCTCTGCCAAACATAAAGGTATTGCTATGTTTTTGGTCTCATTTTAAAGCTAAATAAATGCTCTCTCAGCCCTGTAATGGGGAATACTCTAACATTTTTAATGATGACATTGTGATTTAAAGAATTCATAATGGGCAGGGTGGCGGAAGCGGGGGAGGCGGTACACACAAAGTCAATGGAAGTTAACACTAAATATTAATTTTTTCGTCAAATCTGGGTGTATTGCTATAAATTTGGTACTAAATGAAAGCTAACACATTCCACTAAACATTTTATAATTAAACAGTGTGTGTGTGTTAATATCGAATGGAAGTTATGGACCATTTTGTATCTGAGTAATGCACGTTTTCCTATATCTCACAATGTAAGATATAGGAAAACGCATACAAAACATTGCTGAAGAACAGCAAACACGATTTTTGCTGTAACTTTTTAATTACTAACCCTATCAAGGTCAATGTAACGAAACACAATTGTAAGCATGGGCGTCA
>JXSR01S056502.1:36035-51945 GCA_000969725.1 Ophiothrix spiculata | reverse complement strand
GGGGGGGGGGGCAGACATTTTTCTGGCGTGGCCCTGTCCCTACCCCCACACCACCCCGCTGGTTACGCCACTGGTCCCACCGGACAGTACAATTTAAAATCAACAGTCCTCTACGGACACTCCATTTCATGACTTAGAAATTGCTCCCAGGACTATGGAGCATACATAGGGGACTCCCAATTTTAATATGGGCTGACGAGTCGGACGATATGAAGGCCGGACACTACAGTCTATTACACCGGTTTAAGGGTAAATGACCTACGTCTGCTCAGGAAAATGAGAAACCTCAGGCTAACTATTTTCTAATCATGAAAAGAGAAATAGTTTCCACTGCATTTGCGGGGACTCGAACTATGGATTATGGCCGGGGTTAGTCATGCATTACGAAGCGAGGAATCTACCACTGAGCTATCCTGTCAGCGTTGAGATCGTGAACTAAAATTCTAAAACATAAACCTTAGAATGTCGTATTTTTCTTTTGTTTACATAAAATTTGCAATTTTTGACTCATTGGAATTCTCAATTTGTATTAAAGTAAATTATGCGAACGGGCATATTAGACAAAATGCAGATAATGTAGATACAAAAAACAGGCAATTCACAGCTCAAACAGGGCGAACTCAGAGTCGTAATTCAAACAACGCGGGTTTGTTACATTATCATTCAAAATCAACCTAACATATTTATAAAATATTATTTGTAATTCAATAAGAAATATCAAGCCTACAATCTGTCAAAATTTGAAAACAGTCGAATTGTTCGAACATCATGAAATGATCTCGGCGAAAAAGGCGTCAATTTTTCGAAGTAGTCTATTGACGCCATTTTGACCTTGATAATGGACATGAAATCACTAGTAAAGTTTAATGTATAAACCAGAGACTCTATTCTATATGTACACCAAAAATTGTAATATTCTGATATGTGTAAGTAGGTAAAAACTTGCAGTAAAAATGACGTTCTGCTGAGCGAGACGATTTAGGGATTGTAGCCTCAGTATTAATATTGTTGGACCGTCGTTTAAACGGAATTGCTCAATTGACCATCCGATTAATAAACGAGGGGCTCTTAAATATGAAAATGTGCTTCTCAAAATCATTCATTCATATTTGGAGAACATTTGGTAATTTTAACTGTTAAATTGGCAAAAGGCGCGCAAAAGCACTCAAACAATATGTCATTGTGCACTAACGTTTGATGTATTTTGATTTAGTTACTACTATTTTTACCACTGGACCAGTGAGCAATAAAACATCCAAAATACGTATTACTTAAATGTAACCGATATCAAAGCTAGATTTTCAAACAAATGAGGGGTCATTCATAAACATGACGGCTTGAAATTGTTACCTATACACACCTTTCCACTAACCCTGGATAAAATCGAGTACAATTCTAATACATTCCCGAGGTGCAAATTTGGAACGCAAATTCGAGTACAAATTTGTGTACTCGAATTGTACTTAAATTATTGTACTCGAATCTGCGTTCCGAATTTGCACCTCAGGAATGTGTACTAGAATTGTTCTCGATTTTTTCCAGGGAAGTTACCCCCTATAAATCTAATATACAGGGTGAGTCAAAATGAAGTTGACCGAGATTCAAAACTGTATAACAAAAGAACCAATTGATATTTAAAAAAATATGTTAAGCACCTTGGAAATGTGAATACTCTCTCGCTTATTAAAAAAAAAAGATTGAAGGAAATCGGTAATAATTCACAATGCTTGTTTTAGTAAAAAAAAATCCCTTTTCAAGCTGTCCACGGAATAAATAAGCATACCACTTAAAAATGCAAAGTAAACACTTGATTAAGCAGAGTAATTACCTGTTTATGAATACCCTACCCTTCCTTTGACTGATATTTAAACATTGAATCAAGCAGATTGGTCCTTCATAGGAAAAGCTGTCCATGATATGCTGATCTTCAATGAAAGGAAAACTTAAAAAGAACCATTTTAATAAGGCTAAGATTTTGATGCAGGAATTTCAAATACAAATATCAATCAATTGTATGCATGAAACCAGTTAAGAACCTGCCTGACACGGAATTTTTAAAGCTGATCGTTGATACTGGAAGTTATACATCGTATGGCACCTTCTGACAAGGCAGTTCGTAGTTGAAACCTAATTGCAAACACACAGGCCTTCAGAGGTTCAAAGCCGTTTTGAATATGAACACTAAAACAAATTGTTAGCCAGAATTGTTAAGTGCAAAAGAGGACCATGAAGATCTGAGACTTGGATTGTAATTTGTGAACAGAAATGACAGAGCTCCAAACTGAATCAATCTTGGTCGAAGGAAGACAGGGTATTAGTAACAGGTGACTGCACAGCTAACTTTGCATTTTATTCGCTCATTAATTCCGTTTTACTAAAACAGGCGTAACTTCTCTTAGGAATTACCGATTTCCTTCATTTTTTTAAATAAGCAGAAGAGTCTGTACATTTCAAAGGTGCTTAACAATTGTTTCAAATTGTGACGCGATCAAGGGGAATGACTCGGATGTCGGCAATTTTCATTTTTGATATTTTATTACAATCCGAATGTACATCAAAATGCTACATTTAGATTCAAATCCCATCATTATGGGTCACATGGTTCCAGAGATACAACAAAACTTGGACCTTTCAAAAACAATGAAAAAAAAATTCTACCTTTATTGTCATGTATCTCAAAATCAATATTCCCGACATCCGACTCATTTCCCTTGATCGCGTCATTATCAGTAGTTATTTTTTTATACAGTTTTGAATTTCGGTCAACTTCATTTTGACTCATGCTGTATAGCATAATCGGTTCAGAAAAGCCTAAATTTGCAACGCTTAAACCCTTATGCTCATTGTACACTCTAGTTATGGCATTTGTTATGGGTGTTTTATACTTTTTTAAGAATTCTGCAAGTATTCCTGCAGTTTGTTGCTTTGCTAAAACGAGGTATAAGATATAAAAAATAGGTGTAATTATGTAAATGGTAATGATTTTCAAGATCCTTCAATTTGATTAACATTTTGGTCTGAATTAATCGACCTTTTAATTCTTATGTTTCTTTCCTCACATTTTCCCAGAAATTCACGTGGCATTAGTTCAGTTTGAAATCAATATATAACATGTATAGGCCTAAGTCTATGATGCAGCGAGCAGCTTTGGGCAGGATGGCCAAAATTGGCGCAATCTATGACGTCAGAACAGAGAGTTTCACCGTAAGTACTCTACTTTATTTTGACATAATTATTTTGATTTCCTTACTGAAAAAAGGGAAAATGTTTGCGTAACGATATACTGGTATCTCCTTTGATATGATTTATTCCGGTAGCTTTTGGTGTGAGTCCAAAGTCAACTGTACTCATGGTCCTAGTTTTCATAGTTCGGAAGATACTATTCTATGTAACCAGATCTTCAGTGATAAAACATTTTACGTGTGGTTTCCTATACAACAAAATGCTGATTTTTCAAATATTTGCTACCTGTAGAATTTTTTAATGTTTTGCAGGTCAATTGTGAATGTTAAGTGAATGTCAAATCAAGAAAAAATATGGGGTCACCGACTGTTTTTAAAAGTTAACTTGTGATGAAATTACATGGAATAAAATCTAAAAATAATTTTTATCGCCGGGAATGTCGAAATTTGGTTTTATAACATCAAACAGATATAAAAAAAGTTAATTACGTTAATTAATCTAACGCTCACGTTTTCAATTTAATCGTCAATTAAAAGGAAAATGACGTCGTCATATAGCGCGCTTAGATGATGCTGAATTTTAAAGTTTAGACTCTTACGACTCTTACGTATTAACTGAAAAAAATAAAACGAAATATACGGGTAGCAATTTATCACCGCGATCATCCTTAATATCTAAATATATTTTTGAGAAATAGCATCTGTGCTATTACCACATGATTACAAATAAGTTAACAAAAAGGTAGGTCATATACATGTGTCAAATTCAAGGTGGTCGCCAAAATAACCGCAGAAATAAATCTTTATTCAACATGACTTCCTAATATATTTATATTATATAAATTTCAGGGCGATACCTTGTTTGGCTCTAGACTTGAAGATGACACTATCGACTCTATGGATCTTGGCAATACCTCAATAGAGCTGGTCATGAAGGATAATATACTGGAGAAGTTCAAGAAACTGGACGTTGAAGGGGAACTACAGGTTAGTTTGATGTCCGGTCTCGTAAAGCCAAGTGGATCAGGAGCTTATCTTAGCGAGGACAAGAAGAGCGCTAGAACACAAAGTATCAGTCTAATATATAAATTAAAAACCGTAAATGAGGAGATTGCGATACGACAGAACAAAGATAAAATCGACATGGACATTCTCACACCATCAAGCAACCAAGCTCTGGATGGAACTCATGTCGTGATTGGCATCGACTGGGGAGCAACGTGTTCTGTTACATGTAAGTACGAAAACACAGAAGATGAGGATGCTTTGAAAGTCAGAGGGGCTTTGGGTGCGGAACTAGAAAAAATCAAAGTGTTGATTAACACAAAAATATCAACCAACATGGCACTTGATAACCAAAAGAAGGATAGCCAAAAAAACTTTACGTTCACATGTAAAGCAGATGTTTCGACACCTAACTCAGATTTGCCAGTTACATTTGAAGGTGCTGTGCAACTTGCAAGAAACCTCCCGGATCTAGTTAAGAACACAAACAAAGGGAAGGGCGTACCAGTGACTTTCATGCTAATGCCACTGGAAGTTATAGCTAAAATGTGCAAGCTTCAGACAAATCTGCATATTCAATACAGAGCTATTGATGACGAAATCGTTACAAAATGTGGCCAAGTTTTAGAGAGAATAACAGAGATGAGGCAAACGCTCTACGATGTGCATACTGATCTTCATACATGTGAAGACTACGTCCCAGAAGAGTCACTGGTCAGAATTGATGATACTTTTGAGAAGTTTATTGTAAATGAATCCGGTTACAAAGGCAGGCTCCAAGATATAGTCAAGAAGGTACGATCGGGAAATGAAGATGCCTCTTCTCTAGCGTCATACATTGGTGAAGGAATGTCTGTCAATTTTCCCTTATCTAGATGCAAGGAGCAAATACTAGAATTTCAAAAAGATCTCAACAATGTACAATGTATCAAATTATGGAGAAGCATAGGAATCGTCTGTATGGGAAGGAAAGATCAATTCATTGTGAATGACAAAAGAAACGTCTACGTTTTCTACAAGACTTGCGATGAGGATGGCACAAATAGTCGTGACAAAAATCAAAGGTTCTTTTTGAGACTACAGAAAACACATGTTCAAGATAATAATTACAAATTTGTTGTTGTAGACCAAAAAGTAAGAAAGGACCTGTGGCCAACCGGTAAAGTAGCATCAAGTGTTCACAAATTTGTGAAAGGCCGTCTTACATCCGAAGATTTGTATGCTACAGAAGGTCAAGACGAAGATTTGTGTCTGATAAAAATCGCTGACCCAGTTTACAAACAAATACGACCAAGCAACAGAGCTAATACCAAACTACGATGTCCTAACGCATTGACTGGAAAGGGTGAATGTTCAGGAAGTCCTGTCACTTGGATGTGCTCAACATGTAAACAAGTGGTTGAATATGGAATCGACACTAAACGTTTGTACTGCAAATGTGGAGAATCAGTTCCAAGAAAATCACTTTTTCGTTGCAATGAAATGAATCACGGAATGGATTACATTAAATATCCAAAGGGCATTCTCAATGAAGAGCTATCTAGGCTTCGGGCTATGGAAGAGAAAAACGTCTTAGTGCTTGGAGAAACTGGAGTTGGTAAGTCTACATGGATCAACGCTTTCATGAGCTACCTTTACTATGAAGATATGCAAGATGCCATTAACGCAAAAGATCGCAAAACGTTGATCCCCTCCAGTTTCACGTTCACAGAACAAGGGGAAGAAAAAAATATATTGATTGGAGAAGCTGACGCTAATGAGAACATAGAGCCCGGACATTCTTCAACTAAACAGCCTCGTCCTTATATATTTGACATAGGTGACCTTAGAATCCGCTTGATTGATACGCCTGGGATAGGTGACTGTAACGGTATTGAACAGGACAAGAAAAATTTCGACAACATATTGTCTTATTTGACATACTTTGACGAAATCCACGCTGTGTGCATACTTCTTAAACCAAACAATGCACGTCTCACAGCTATGTTTAGATTTTGTATCCAAGAACTCTTGTCCCATCTTCATACTTCGGCCAAAGACAACATCGTTTTCTGCTTTACGAATGCTCGGGGAACATTCTTCAAGCCAGGTGATACTCTGTCCGCGCTCAATAGAGAGCTTAGAAACAGGGAGGTGGGAATTCAAGCTACAAAACACAACTATTTCTGCTTCGACAACGAACCTCTCCGCTTATTGGCCTGCATACACAATGGGGTTAAATTTACCCAAGAAGACATAGATACATATGCCAAGAGCTGGGACGAGTCTTTCTGTGAAACCAAACGCCTATTTAAGCACATCAATACTCTGCCACCACACAAAGTAAAAAATACTTTGAGTATGAACGAAGCTCGAAGGGTTATTGTGGCTATGAGTAAACCTCTAGCAGAAGTGGCTACGACAATTGAACATAATGTTCAGCAAGGCAAAGATTACAAAGAGAAGATTGACAAACACGGTCTACAATTGGAAGATTTGCAAAAAACGTTGATGTTTCCTGGATTCAACCTAGACATTGTTCTCTTAGATCATCCAAGAACCGTCTGCGCAGATTCCAGATGTGTAAAATATGTCCGAGTTGGTAAAGAGAAGGTTCAAAACATAGTTTATGATCAAATATGCCATCCTCATTGTACACTCAGTGGGATCAAAACAGAAACAACGAATGACTTCAGATTGAAATTTTGCTGGTGCATAAATTTACTCGGGACTAAGTGTCATCAGTGTGATCACGATTACAAGGTACACATGCATATCACATATGATACAAAGATAGTCGAAACGCAATTCCTATCTGAAGAAGTACAAGCCGAGATCAAAGAGAACAACAGTCTTAAAGAAAGCAAAGAGAAAGCAAAAGCTGCTATTGATACCAAAAACAAAGAATTAATACAGGAAAAGGAAACCATCATGAAAGCGAGCGCCAAGTTTGGTTCATACCTTAAAGAAAAAGCTATCATACCCTATAATGACGCTGTTGAAGAATATTTGGATATGAGTATTGAACTAGAAAGAAAGAAGGAGGCGGCGGTTCGAAACGATACTTTCCTCTCCACAATGGAAGACATGAGAAAGCAGTATGAACAAGAGAGAAAAATCTTGGATAAAGCAATTGGAAGAAATAGTGCTGAAAACCTCAATTCTCCAGAGGAAGTTATGAAGCTTCAGAATGAACTCTTTCGTCTTAAACATATGGGAAAAACATTGGAGGATCTTTTTAAAGGCATTTCTATTGTAAACTCAGCCAACAACATTGCATTTGAAGAAAAAATTGTACCTCTGTCTCCAAACAACAAGAAAACAAAAACTTTAATGGAACGATTCTTGCAAAGTATTTCAGAAGTTGATATGACCATATTACTGCCCGCTCCATATTATATTGGGTCAATTCCGTATGTGTAGGTGTACGGATACAGTTTTCTTATTGTCTCAATATTGGATGGATGGACGGTAATAATAATACCATGAAATGAAAAGCAATTAGCAGTATAACCCTCAATTCCAATCTTATCTACATAAATTTCACAATCTCAGCCTGGGACAGGTGTAGCCTCATTAATGTTTGATAACTGAGATGGTGTCGGGGACAACCCCGGGAAAACAACAAATAATAGAGTCTCCTCGAGAAGATACAACAACAACTGTCTTGGGGCTGCTGTTGCTTTACTTGTGCTCGGTAACTGAGTTGGTATGCTCAATGCGTTTCACTGTAAGTGAAAGCCTCATGTAAAAAACAACTTTTAGATACAGAATTGTACAGAGAAAACAGATACGATATTATGGTCTGAAAAAGACTTGATCAAAGACTACTTCACAGAAAAAAATCCCTGCTCAGCATGGTAACTTTAATTATCAAAAGAAAATAGAGGGCAATGAGAACATAGTCTCAGAAACCTTGTTGACAAGATTAGGGACTACGCCGGGGACAACGTATTATGTCATCTCTCTTGTCGTGATTATGATTATTGTAAACGATTTTGATGATTTGGAGCATGTGGAAAATGAGCTGCATTTAACTAGGTAATCAGGCTATAGAAGCATTGTTACCCCACAGAATAAACTAAATAGAGAGGTTGTAGAGCCAAGCATAGAATATGAGTATAGTTGAGGTTTTATAGCCAAGCATAGAACATGCGATCATACGTTCTGAACATCGAAGATTCACCAGTCTCAACACAGATGCTAATGCTACAAGTTAAATTGGAGATTTGATTACAGCTGCCAATTAAGTGGAACAAGAATCAATTTCGTGTAAAACAAATAACCAGTCAACAATATATATGAACAGTGATAGGAATATGGAGAATTATAAATAACCTTGTTAAGCAGTTGAAGGAAAATGCACCTCAAAATCAGAAGTAATGTCTTATAAAATGTCGTATTTAAGTGGAACGATTGAGTATGTGGTTGAAGAAAATACAAAGGTCCTGTTAGGCGAATGTTAATTGTCCTCTCTCTTTAAAATGATTGACAAAGGGCTGCAAGAACTACCACCAAAAGACGGTGACAAAAAGTTCGGTTCTAGGGCTAAAAAAGAGGAAGACCATAAATTCAAAGCAGAATCATGGCCAAAAGTGGAGGCGGGAGATCGAGTTGGTTGGAATGAACACATTTTATGTTTTGTCACCGTAGAAATGGATAGAAAACTTTGAAGAATATATAGGACATTGCGTGGTGAAATTCATTTCCAAATCGATTACCAGTCCAAAGTAATAGAAACTCATCGTAAGTCACTCTGATCTATGCTGCTACAGTAAAACATCTCAGAAGAAACTAAAGTGGTGCGTTGCCAAATAATTTCTCTAATAAAGTACCTTAAAACAACAAGAAAAAAAATAACCATATCTTAAGGTGGGCATTGCAAAGGTCAAAACCATTATAATAGCAAACTGCAGTAAAGTCAGCATATTGAAAGCTTCATATCATGATCATATTATAAAAGCCAAGGCATATCAATTTTGTTAAGCTCTCACAATATGGCAACGCATTATTCAGAACTTCCGCAACAAAAAGATACAATGGACTGGAATTTTTGGTCGATAAAGAAATTGAAAACAGTGTAATAGTTTAAAAAGAAGTCTGACCGAATATCATTAAACTTACGAGAAATAGGCAGCATACAATGAAGATAATCCAAGCATGTGCACCTTGTTCACCTTAGCTGATAAGGTTCTTGATGATATGTACAATGACATATAGACCAAATCCTGGAAACAGAGAAAACCCTTCACAATACTTCACAATACTCAGGGTAGACTTGGGTATGAAAAACGAATACGGAGGTAATAGTATGGGCTCATTTAGAATAGGCAGCCGAAAAATTAGAGGATGGAGCCTCCTATAGAGCCCGTCTTCTGTAGAAGCTAACTGACAACATATAGAACTCATAACATGATAGATTATATCATGACATACCACAAACGAATTCTAATGGATGTAAAAGTGATACCAAGAGTGGAAACAGGCAGTGACCATAGAATCGTTTGATTAACAAAAAATGGGAAAGAATAAAAGCACTAACAAGGAAGAAGATACATAATGATCTTAAAAAAAACGTGCGATAAGCAGGAGCAATTCAAGTAGAGCAAACATAACAAATTGCTCTTCTTAATGAGTATAACGTGGACAAAGAACCACTTGATTCAATATACGAACATGTAACTACTTCCAGCATGGAATGAGCAAATCAGCTAGCTAAAGGTAAAAAGTGAAATGGCAAATATGAAGATCCAGAAGTTGGGAAAGCCTCAAGCATGCCAAGCAACGGTCTAAGTTTTTGACATGTTAAGAAATACAGAGAGCAAAAAGGGCTACATGTTTAGCGATGAGCATTCCCAAAAAGAAATGTATGCCCTCTGCAAACACACTTTAGACCAGCAATGAGTGCAAAGATTTCAGATTGTGAAGATTCTAGTGTAAAATTAGTGAAGAAGATTGGTTCACAAAAATAACAGGATAGTAAACTTCGGTCCACGATTGCGCAATGACATATGAGATCATTATCTGTTCTCGCTCTTATGCAAATAAAAGCATAAGGTGGCACTTTCATGCTTCCGGGACGTTCCACCACAGATTAGCATTGGACAGTGTAGTATGAGAACGTACAATGGGAAATATTCTTGCAGTCCAACTTAAACAACAGATTAAATCTTATCGAACAGATGAACAACCTTTTACCCTCATGTTCGAGACAAAAACATCTATGTTCTTGAAGCGCTGAGACCGCAGAATGTGTTAATTTCCTTAGCAAAACTAATTACAATTTGCACACCTGGCCGTTTTAATCCCAACAGAAATGCAAATGCAAGGAGGCAAATGTAATACCTGGTCGACCTATCCTGGAAACAGTGGATAAAAATATTTACACGAGCTGCAATTATGTAAGGGGTTCTTCGGTGTGAACTGGAATGCCACGCTTGGGAAATCAACAACAAAAACAGTGAACATTTACACTTTCGGACTTGGGACTAGAGATTGGAGGAGGTTTGCATCACAAACAACTTAATTTCAACATCATCCTCGTAGGTTGTGCACATGGATGAGCCCTGGTGATAGAGTTAGTAATTAGATTAACTATATCATGGTTGGTCGAAGATGGAGGTCATTATTGCAGAATGTGAAAACACGTCTAGGAGGAGACTGTGGGAGTGATCACCAGTTGCTGGTAGCAAAGTTCCGACTGAGACTAAAAGCCAAGAAATCAAGTGCACCATCAACCGGATATGATATTCCATCACAATTTACGCTGGAAGTGAAGAACAAGCTTTCCGATCTCTTGCAGTCAGTTGAAGAAGAACAAATACCGAATGAGCTTTGGAAGAGGATGAAGAAAATAGTCCAGTCTGCAGCCAAGAAGCACATCCAAAAAAAACACACAAAAAAAAAAAAAAAAAAACCCGCAAGGAGTAACAATCTTGGGTCTCACATAGCACATTGGATCTTGCTGATGTGAGAAAAAGGGCGAAAACGGAGCGTAGAAGACAAATATAGTCACGAGGGTTCTCCGTGTAGCCCCCTCACTGCTAACATCTTTATGGAAGCTTTTGAAGATCAAGCGTTAAGGTCCTACCCAGTCAATGTTAAATACTGGGGCAGATACGTTGACGACACCATGGTTGTTCTTCGCAAACAGGACGTTGATGTCTTCACTCAGCATATAAACAATATAAATCCAGCCATTAAGTTCACCGTTGATCGTGAGATTGATGGAAAACTGGCTATACTTGACACTGGTATGCACCGCAAACCTGACGGTTTGATCAAAGTCACCATTTATCAGAAGCCCACGCACACCAACCAGTATTTATCATTTGAATCACACCACCCACTTCAACATAAACTTTCTGTCGTCCGGACACTCATGCATAGAGCCGAGACTTGTATTTCTGAGGAGGAGGATAAACTTACGGAAATAAACAACATCAAAAATTCCCTCGGAATTTGCGGTTATGACAATTGGGTTTTAAACACTGTTAAACTCCAGACCGGTGTTGACAATCAGCCAAGATCTCATGAAACTGTCAATAAACGCCAGGATAGTGTCGTCATACCCTATGTTCGAGGTACTTCCGAAGCCCTTCGCCGTATATACAACAAACGCGGGATATCGGTTCACTTCAGGCCAGCTAATACTATTCGCTCTATGCTCGTTTCTCCTATGGACAAAGTGCCCCAAGGCAAATGTTGTGGCACAGTGTATCACATCAAATGTGCTGATTGTAATGCAGCCTATGTTGGTGAAACTGCGCGTGCCCTTAACACCAGGATCACAGAACACCGCAGGATTAAGAACAATAACTCCACTCTAGGAGAACATCAGAGCACAGGACACCAAATTAACTGGGATGAAACCAAAGTACTGGACAAAGAAACTAATTGGTTCCGGAGAGGCGTCAAGGAATCCATTTATATAAGAACTGAGAAGAGCTCCCTTAACCGAGACCAGGGGCGCCACCGACTTCCGGGAATTTACAACTCGCTATTGCGTCAGAGACGACCACGTGACTTACGTCACACGTCGGTCTCTGACCAATTATTCGTCCAAGCATCACTGACAGTAACATCAGAGTGAACAGGAAACAGTGCTACGTTTCGAAAGCTCTCAAAGATGAGCAAATATTCCGCTTTGAGTACATAGTTAAATCTAGTAACATTGTTACGACTAAATATAGGGTTTCCAAGAGTGGTAAAGAGTATAAGAAAGCTTTCATTAAGGAGAAGAGTGAAGAAATTGAGTCAAACTCAAGCGATTAAAAAAAGATCCAAATAGTCAAAAATTTAACCTGCAAATGGACTCCTGAAACAGATGTCATTAATAATGAAAATGGAAAGACCTTGACAGAAACAGAAAAAAACAACGTAGGAGGCTATACCTGCAGAAATGTGGAAAGCCACGGGTGAAGAAGGTGTTGATCTTCTATTGCGTCTATGTGTGTCCATCTAGAAGCAGGAAGAATGACCAAAAGGCTGGTGTAGAGGTGTATACATTCCTCTACCTAAGAAAAGAAACTTAAATGACTGTTCTAACCACCGAACCATTAGCCTTATTTTACATGCCAGTAAAGTGCAGCTCCGGAGTATCGTAAACAGACTCAAATCCAAGCTAGACCAGGAGATTTCATTCATGGAGAAATGTAAAATTCACAGACTGTACATGTGCTTCATAGACTACTCCAAGGCCTTCGACTATGTTAGCCACAATGAAATGTGCGGGACCATGAAGAAAATGGGTTTAATAAACCACATAATCGACCTTGTCTGCAGACTGAATGAAATTTAAGAATCTGCAGCTAGAACATCAAATGATGACATCAGAGTGGTTGTGCACAGCGAGAGGATTACGGCAAGAAAAGATCACCCAGCTTCATCAGCGTGTATTCTGAAGATATTATGAGAGAATCATTGGTGGGTTTTGGAAGTGGTGTTGAAGTTGTTGGCGTCAACGTGAACAACTTAAGATACGCTGATGATACCACACTTTTATGCAACAGCCGCCAAGAACTTGTGGATCTCCTATGTCATGTAAAAAAAGTAAGTGAGAAGAAAGGTCTGAACACCAAGAAGACAAAGGTAAAGATACTGGACAAGATGACACCGATGAAATTTCTTAACGGCTTGCCAGAAAATTGAAGTGGTGTAACAATTTGAATACTTTGAGTCACTTGTCAACACTAAGAGTGACAGTTCAACAAAGATTAAACGTAGATTGGCATAGCCCGAAGACACTACAGAACGTGTCAAATATTTGGAAGAAAAAGGACTCTTTATGGGTCTTAAGATACGCTTCCTTAAAGCAACCGTTTTCTCCATCGCCACATATGGGAATGGGGCAATGACGAAAAATTACAGGAAACGAGTCGATGCATTTTGAGATGTTGAGCTATGGGTGACTTAGAGGAATATTTAAAAATAAAAATCGGGTGTTATATCTGAGCTTATATTGAGTAGAAACATTGACAGTAGGAATCTGCAATACTTTGAGCATACTTGTAGATATGATAGGAGTGTGGAAAAGCTTATTCTACAAGGTGGAATTGAAGGTAGTTGTGGTAGAAGACTCCTTATAAAATCTTGGACTGATGAATGATCACAGGTCTAAGCATGATTGAAGCTGGACGACTGGCATCAGACATACATGAATGAGGAGCTCTTGTGAAAGCCACACGTAATTAGTACCTGATCTTGAAACACATGTTCCTGGCAGATGTTTTTGCTCAGTGTGATCACGTGTTCTAATTCAAAACTTGCTGAGTGTGCTCACGTGCTTAATTCAAAAATAAAAGTCAGCATAATAAAGGGTTATTACATTTTGAACTCAGATATGTTTTTTTTTAATCAGATGTAGTTGGTAAGTTTTCATCAGTTTGCTCAATAGTAACTACTAAGATTAATGGGAGAAAATATCCGTCTTAAAATTATATTATAGAATTTTGTATATCATGTCTGTCAACATAAATGCAGTAAACCTCGTCTAACCGGGGGGGGGGGGGGGTTGTAGGTTTCCCCCGCAGCATAAAAACGCAACAAAAAACGACCCCAGGCTTGCGGGTAATTTCTTTAACATCTTTTGCGGTCATTTTGATGAAACGATTATGGGTGGGGTGGTGTTAGGGTCTTTGACACCCCAACTTTGACGGCCTACCGGGTTTGCTGCAATTAACCCAGTGACATTTTTGACAACTTTAAATCGCCATTTTGTAACAAATATGCATGCTATGAGGCTGACACCTGCAGGGCATGTAAAAATTATCATTTCCCTTTGTTATTTGCAAAACACCCGATGAAATTCCGTTATTTAGAACAAAAATGCTATTGGTGGCCATTTTTGCCAACATTCCGATTTTCGACCTGAAAGACCTTTATGACGTCATAATTCGGTAACGTCTTGGCCGATGTTGTGATTTTGGTATCGTTAGATAGGGGATGACCATACCTATCTATTGATAGCAAATCCAAGTTCATAGGAGGTTCCGTTCCAAAAATTTAGGTGTGGGGGGGGGGGTGCAACAAACCCCTTGGTTAGACATGTTACAAAAAACGGCCTGGTTAGACGAGGGTTAACTATGATCTTTTTCACGTTCGAACGCGTAAGGGAATCAAAAACACACAACTTATACGCAAAAAGGGTTGTCTCAGGATTTGTCACACTCCTGTTAATGTGGAAAAATACTCAAATTTGATTTTTCTTCAAAACTAGATTATTATTAGATTATAGTCGGGCGTAGGCTAATGAAGCTACAGATGCAGATATTAAGCTTGTGAAAGAGAACACGTTTTCCTGCAATAATGAGGGTTAGCAAAAATAGCCATACGTGTTTTCGATGTATAATTACTGTAAAACCTCTTTAGGTTTAGATATGAAAATCACCAGGCAATATATGTACATTTTGTCCTGGGAAAAACACCTCGTTAAGGGTACTTTTCAAAATTAGCTGTATACGCGTCACCGTGATATTTAGGTCAATTGTTAATATGTTGAGCAATGTATCAGAATTAAAAATCAAGATAAAAAAAAAGCAGAGAAGTTATATGATTAGGTTCTGGTGGTAACGTGCTTTTTATGAATCCAATTATCCGATGGTACTATAAAATCGCTCATGTTTATCTTAGACGTGATGGAATCGAAATCTTGAATCGAGAGAGTGAACTAGATCATTTGAAACGATTATTATTCGTATGGAGAAAAGGCATTTAACCGTCTGTAGCCGAGCTGTAGTGATTAATTCTATTGCCCTGGTACTATCGATTAATGTATATAACGGGAATGGCAAGATTGTTTTCTGCAATATTTTTCAACGTGTATGAAACAATACTGATTCCAGTTGCATTGGCAAATGATGTTTCGTATTTTGTTTAGAATAAAACATCTTATTCCATACACAATATAAAAAAGATAACTTCTAATGTATAGATTAAAAGGCTTGCATTGCCCAATTATTTCAAAAAGCAGGTGTTAGATCTATAAAACAAGAAAGCTCGCAAATCACATGTACTTGAATGATTTTAAATTGAAATTGTTATCTCTTTCATGTAAGGCTCTTTTGCAAAGGTGGAAAATATCAAATTGATTTAACGTTTTTGTACAGTTTGTATATATTTATGAAGAATATGAGTATATGCACATATGTGGATCGTCATATCGAAAGGTACCTTAATACCGGCATAGTAAATTACGAGATACGGGCCATTGAAGCTAAGCATAGTCAAAAATCACGTCCAAGGTC
>JXSR01S056492.1:0-14797 GCA_000969725.1 Ophiothrix spiculata | reverse complement strand
TGTCCTTCTTTGTTTAGTGGATTTTTATTTATTATCGACTATTGAGTTGGTTACTAAAAGACTAAATTCCAATAATTGGTGTAATATATGAATATATATATTAAATGTATTCACTGCTTACTCGTTTTTTGTTCATGTTTCAAATAATCACTATATACTGTCATCAATGAGGGTAAAAATAACCGAGATCTGTCATTAATATATCACGTTAAATCCAATTACCAAATTAAAAATCGTTGATAGCAAAATAGGTCGCTTACTCATTGAACTTGTTGTGTGTATTAAAACAACTCATCTGCATTTTGTTTGCGCTGTGCTGTAGTTCTGCGTCACCAAAATTGTAATGATGTTATGTATGTATTTTTTCAATCATAAACGTTGTTCTGATACAATCCAGTATGTTATTCTTTTTATCATAAATATGCATAAATGAATTAAAAAACGCAGGTGACTTTCTTAACCATTGTTGCTTGTCACTTGCTTTGATGTGGTATGGCATTATTATATATTATACAATAATTAAACATCGTCTATGTGAAGATGTCTATGTGGATGCAACTATCACAATGCTTCTGCAGTCTTGCAGACTTTTTTCTGGGATATTACCAAGAAAAGCAAATTGTTTAAAAAATATTTAACGTAAAATATTTATCAAACGCGCTAGAATCTTTTAACCCTTGTCCTCCTGAGCTATTGTTTGTAACACGTCCTCCGAAGACGAGGTTGTTGCAATATTTTGAAACGGAACCCCCTATGAACTTAGTTTTGCTATTAATACATCCAACAATGCCAAAATCATCAAAATCGGTCAAGGCGTTACGTAATTATGACGTCATAAAGTACTTTCGGATTGGAAAACCAGGCAAATAAAATCAAAATGTTGCTATCAAAGTTCTTAATAACGGATTTTAATTTTAATGTTTTGCTTATAAAGAAGGGAAATGATGATTCTAACACGTCTTGCAAGTTAGAGTCTTATAGCATGCATACATATTTTAAATGGCAACTTAAAAATTTCCGGGATTTCACCAATCCCCTGCGCCCCAACTTTGACAGCCTGCCCTAACCCCACCTTAGGTGGTACCCCCTAGTTTTTTCATCAAAATGACCGCACGGATGTAAAAGAGATTACCTAGATGCCCGGGGCCGTTTGCTTTTGCGTTTTTATGAAGGGGGGAAAAACTGTAACACCCCCCCCCCAGGAGGACAAGGGTTACACGCTGTCCTTTTTTTTTTAAATACAATGTAAATTATTAAGTTCAACTAAATTTGCTGCCAGATATATTGTTGAATATTTTCAAAAGTTTAATTAAACGGCTTCACGACAGGTGCATTATACGATACATGGAAACATGACACGTTTTCGAGTAACAAATTAAAAGTTGAAATTTTATCATATAATGAATTGCATATCATGTAGGTGTTGTTTGTTTCGTACTTAATCAAGACATTTGTTATTTTTCGCGCACGCTAAACCAAGAAAACTACTTATGGTGTTTAAAACGGTGTGTGGAAATAGGCAAGAACAAATGCCCATCACTTCGGCTTTGACAATCAATAAATATATTCAAGTTTTGAATGCTTTATTGTGTTTTACTTGTACTGACAGTTTTGCATGTAGAAGAAACACTTTCCTTTGTTCTGTTTTCTAAAATAATTAGATGAAGGTATCAAATAAATCCATCATTTATTGCAACCTCTCATATTGGTTTGCTATATCGTGTTTTCCATATAACCTTTTTATAAACACAATTATTGCAGTGAGAAACCCTTCACATGGTGCAAATTTTACAATTTGAGTTCTTAGATCCATAAGAAAGCTATAATTATTCCTTTTTGAACAATTTTTGTTTCAACCTTCTAGGGTGCCCAAGGCCAAAGTTACAGATGTTTGAAGTTGATAAAAAATTAAGAAAAACATAACAAAATTTGAGTTATTCTTCATTTCTGCAAAATTGTCTTCAGCGACATGTGAAGGGTTTTCTCAGATACTAAACATGTTTAATATCACATGTTTGCTAATGCAAAAATGTAATAAAGTGTCGTGCTTATTGTATGCGTATTATATTTTATTATTATGAAATCATGCAATGCGATGAACGGTAAATGCCATGATATCCTGAGGCAATTTAGTGAGTTATTGGAGTTTTAAAATTGACTTGCTCCTTTGATTCACGGTTGCATGTTTTAATTGTGTGGTCGGGAATATCAGTTTACTTTGCCAATATATTATTAAAGATATTTATGATTATTATATCTGCGGTAATTGAAATAGAGTAGGGGGAAAATCCAAAGAATTATTTATATATTTATCTTAATTACTATTCACTGACTTTCCTAAAATGGATTAAAGAATGTTTCTAGTAAAATAACGAACAAGTGCCGTATGCCTGTCAGGTCCTAATGTGCTCTCATTTTTTAACATTGATTATAAGGCCTGAAAAGGAATAAAACTACATTTCGCAACAAAGGTTATTAACAGATAATTATTATCAAACTCACATCATGTACGCGTTGTTTTGTTCGATACTTTCCGTGATTTTCCGTGCACGCTTATATATGCAAACTACGTATTGTCCATTAGTACTATTTTGCAAATTTCGTACTGATTTTTTTTCTTTTATCATGCTAGATGTGGCATGTATCACTTTGTAAAATAAGATGTTTTGAAAGACATTTCAGCAGTAATTGATCTTAGAGAAACAGTTTCTACTGTTTTCTTGTAACTTCCAACATGTTGAACTTTACTGTTTATTGTCAGATTAATTATACTATGCACATGTTTTTATGGAATTTGTATAATATCTTTTCCTATAACGTATTGAAGAATTTGAAGACTTCCTGACTAGACTGCTGGGGCGTACTTTATCAAACAGTGTACGCTTTAAGAATATTGCAGCACAAAGTAAAAATGACGTGCTAATATACAGCTCAAGAGATACTTCCTTTGTCACAATTTATTTTCTATAAATGCCATTTATTCAAAATTCACTCCGCGTGCAACTCAGAACGCAAGAAAATAAAGTACGCAGAGTGCAGTGAAACTTCACAATGTACTGCTCTTGTTGCGTTCCGGCTTGCGTGGCGGGCGTTTATTGATGTAGAGCGATGAATTCTTTATTTTAGAAGTTTTTGACTTTATGGGTCACATAAAAGGCTTATTTTGTTTTTTATACAAGACACAATTTAATCTTTCTGCCGTGTATTATTAATTTGCATTCCATTATGCTCGTATGCTCTGCGCATTTATTATTTTCATTCGCGATCTTCCACTCATTTCGCTGGAGTATTTAGCACATGTGTAATACATAATAGTAGATGCTGCCTTTATGGATGAATAACCATAGATTTTCTGCTCATTTTTGTAATAATATGTCGAGGTTAAAGAAGTACCTTTTACATAATGCACATACGCCATTCTTACTTTTGTACTTAGAGGCAGAATACTGTACCTTGTTTCCCGGTCTGAGTCCAACAGTTGACAATGGGCCGTGGGGTTTGTACATTTTGCTGTGATCATTTTCGCAGACAAGACTTCCATTTACAAATGAATATCTATCACCCGGTACTAGTTGAATGTGACATGAACTACAGCTAAAACATTTAAGGTGATAGACTTTATTCTGTGATCTCATGACTAGTTCGTTGGCGGGTATTGACTGTCCACATAAAGAACACGCACCATTACTACCAAATAACCTGTAGAAAAGGATGAAAAACAGAAAAGAACAAATAACTTACATTGTTACAAAATAATTAGCTAACAGGTTTTGTAAAAATGATACATATTGCAACAATGATATTATCGATTTTGTAATTGTCTTCTTAAAGAAAGCAACTTTAATATTCTCCCAAACAAATCTTTATAAATATAACCCATGGAATAAAAAACAAATTTGTACAACTGTTTTATATTTAGTTATGTATTTTGAAAAGAAATACGTAAACCTTCGAATAATACCATGATACCGTTGTAGCAATTCGTAGTGGTTAATTTTACATCAGTAAACCGTTAACAATTTCAGAAAACCGAAGGATTTTTTTTTCAAAATTCGAGCAATGACAAAGACCATAATAAACTGTTAAGTCACACTATACATTTATTTTTCTCTATTTTTGTACTTAATAGGATCATGACAAGTTAACGGTTATCTTGTTGTGACATATGAACGTATCTGAGGAATATATCGTCATGTGAGTGCAAGAAAGTCGTATCTGCAATGGCTGTCTTAAGTTATTTTATTCACTTAGTCACTAGAATGTAAAAAATCCCCCAAAATGTCCCTGCCATAAGTCAGTGACTCTTGAAATGGTTCTTGTGTCACCTGAAGAACCATTTCAAGAGCCACTGACCCAAGACTGGAAATTTTACAGTGTGCAATCAAAATTAATGACAAATGGCAGCTATTGCAGATTCGACTTTCTTGCACTCACATGACGATTATTTCTCATTCTGTTAAATTTATGAACGGCATTCTCACCGTGCTTCATATTTCTTGACGTCATATATCTCGGTTAATCAATATCAAGGCAACATAACGTAAACTATGTCTTTTTTAGCTTTAAGCCAAAAAAGATGTGCTATATCAGACAATGTACAAAAATAGTTCACACAATTCCTGAATGTTCCGCAAAAAGAACCTCAAAAGCACTTAAGCAGCTACAGAAAGTTCGTATTTTGATAACGCTAGTGAATCCACAGGAACCCATTTTTTTCCTTGTCACTTTGCTTCAAACCATTGAAATAAAACAAAAATGTTTCTTCGAAAAGTACATTTTTAAAAATCTACTACCCCTTGAAAAAATCTTGATTACGGGTCTGGTAGTAACTATCCAAATATTATGATCGCTGTTTATCAAACACCATGATCCTGTCTTGCAAGTGTAATGAATATAGAGCTGTGTTTAATCTAAATTAAGTTATGCCTAAAAGGATTTAGAAAATTGCAAATCCTGTCTCCGTCGGCTATGTAAGGTCTTAAAGCTCCAAATCATTTTTGACACAATCAAATAATATTTTCCCTCAGAGTAGCTTGCAAAATGATTGAAGCTATGCCGATAGGTTATGCATCTAAATTAACTTATTCAGCAAGAACCAGTCTTCAATTCCAAAAGCGTTCTTTTCAATAATGATGAGAACATCAAACTATCAGCCTGCATAAGTAGATTTGATTAATAGACGAGTTGCCTTATTTGGGTCTGACATGTCCCCTGCTTTCTAACATATGCCTTTTCACTCTAGTATCATAATTTCAGCATTACATACCAAGCTCGCATGCCGGTTATTTGCAGCATGGAACAAGTGGACGTACGTTTTATCTATCCCATCATAACTACTTTGTAAGAAAATAAGTTAGATCAGTCACGAAGAAATTTCAATTAGAATAACCTCCGATCTTTAATCATTCTTGCAGTGATATACTAGAATACGCAACAAAGAATTAGATATACAATATGAATCAATATGAATATTCATATATCATATAATTACGATATTTATGAAATAGAATAATCCTACTAGAATTGCACACAATGAACCTATAATTTGATGATTATGTGCTCTTTTACCGAGTCAGCTGCTTAAGATCAAATTTCTTGTCGTCTTTAATAGAAGTACAATCTTTATAGTAAAACTGTCATTCATTCTGCCATACGCCCTAAGGATGTCGTTATATTAGCCATACCATCAACGGCTTTGTGCCAAAGATCAACGTATCCAGATGACATGCTTACTATAGTCGCAAAAGTAACTGAAGGCCATTGCAGATGCTTGAAGCATTTGTCATTTCTAATTAAGGCGAGTTTTGTCCTGTTGAGTTATATTAGAAGTCTGTTTCAGGGCATGTCACTTCTTGAGTTGATAATGATGATATTATCGATTTATTTTATATATGATTTGTCGTTGCATTCAACCTAAAAGTCCGACATTTGATTGAAGAAATTAGCTGCCGCTGTACTTGTTGCTCATGATAAGTGATATATTCTTGTCAATTAAGTATAAATTTCGTCAATATGTATTGCCTTCTATTGTTTGATTAACATGAATTACAATTTCATCCGTTTGCATTGTCTTGACTTTTTTCATTGTCAACTTTACATGGAACGCAATTTCTTACATTTATATAATTATATTGCCTTTACTTCTCCTATTGTGAAATAATACACAATTAAAATGTCTACGAATAATTGTATTGCTTTGTCTTGATCTTCCTACTATGCTTTATTACACAGGACATTTACATCCTTCTAAAAACAAACGGATGTCTTAGTATTTACATTTCATTTGAAACGTATATTAACAGCAGCTGGTACAAAATTAAAGTGCGAGATGTTTGTGTATCAAAAAAAAACCCACACAAAACACTAACATTTCCTTAAGCTGTTTTGATAGCTATATAGATTAAGTAAGTATAATCTCGCGTTCAATTAAGGTGTACAGGGTGTGCCAATAAAAACGCAAGTTTTTTTTGTGAATTTTTCCTGAGAGAATTAGGCTTTATGTAATCAAAACAATTATCACATGTTATTGTACATATTCTCAGCTTCAATCAGCGTTTTGTTTCGTAAAATGTGAGCGTTTGATTCTGAAGTTATTACAAATTTGTGAAGCCCTTTAAAATTGGGTTGGTCCGATTTCTTGATTTCAATTCCATGATCAACAACCAAACGTAGGTGGCAATCAAAACATTAAATGGCAAATTATTTTATCTCCAGATGAAAACTTCTATTGCTTACTTGCATTTTTGTTTAATGTTATATCTAAAGCTCATTGAAAGTATCCAATCAACCAAAAAAAAAAAAGATATCAGAATAACTTTAATTACCAGACATAACAATTTCAGTTGTCTTCTCTTCCAAATTTCATGTTCAACCGGAATATAAATTCGTTTCTAAATATCTGCCATGATGTGGACATTGAGCTTGATTGTAAAATTTATCTTGATACACAATGTAACTTTTCCCCAAAATAACAATTGCAGCTACTGCCTCCGAGTCTCGCTTTTTATCTATTCATTTTTTATGTTTATTACAAAAACCCTTAATTTTTTTGATTTATTTTAGAGCTGACACAGACTGAAGATCCACAACTAAAACCAGGAAAGCGGAGACTGCTAAAACTAAATATTGCCTATAATTCTTTCTTCAAATCGATCATCTGTTTTGTTTTCAATAAAAATAATTGACCAATAATATCGTTGAGACACAAATAATTGTAAAATTAGTTTAACAGGTTTGAATTTAAAGGGTCTAATGTCTTGAATGCATATCATCCTGGGTTAACATACTTCATCCGATGACCACAAATCGGACCAGATTTAAATTTGTGCTCCATTTTTAAAATGTTGTATCTCCGGACAGGAATATCCGAATTGGATGAAACGAAGGTCATAATGAAGGGGGCAAGCTCTATTTTAATATTAAAGGTGATTAAATGAGAAAAATTGCCTGCTTATATTTTAAATATTTTTGTTTTCAAATCTTGCGTTTATTTGGCACACCCTGTATATCAAGGTGTTGTCGTGCAGTTAGATAAGCCTAAACATCCTTATTGCCTTGATTGATATTGAAATTACCAATTTAGAAAAATCAGTTTGAATTTACAATCAGCAGAAATGTATCAACAAAATAAAGCGATAACATATTATGTGTGTGGTATAACACAAACATGAGCCTTATCTTATACAACAATGAGTGATAATGCCGATTAATAAACTCCTTGCACTAAATTAACTCGAGTTTTTCCTACGCCATGAATACCAAAATAACATTCATATTATTTATAATTAAATAACTAGTTGAACTGATCCATGATTACACTAAAATGCAATTGAAGTCATCTTTTGATAATAGGACAAAGACAATCACAATACAGTACTTAATGCTCATCGTTTCTAACTATAGTGTCTGACACACGCATCAATAGTATCACGTACACCTATTCTTATTTATTCAATTTGCTTCTTTTTTCTATCTTGTAAAATCTATATCTAATTCACTTACTAACCCGTCCATCTAGAAAATTCAATTAAATGTAATTATTCAACACGATAATAAGAACGAACACAAACCACAACTTTAAATATAAATCTTATCAATAATCGTAAAAATCAGTGAGAACAGGCGACGGAGGACAATAATTATAACATGCTAAATGAAAGCTATCCATTTCCAAAGTGATGCAATCCATTTATTTTTTCTATTGCTTATACATTTAATCTGTATCCAAACTGAACTGGTCAATGGCATGCAATGATCCAATTCAATAGATTGTGTTATTCTCAGATTCAACTGGTTTTATGATAAACTAAGAGAGAAAGAGAGGGGAACTGTGTTTATTTTATTTCATCTTTATATGAATACAGAATATAGTAGAGAACGTGAGCTTCATACATCGCTCTGACTTACCGCAAATGGCACTAATGGGAAACATAATAAGACGTTATTATGAAATCAGATTGATTATCTTTTAAAATCTGAAAAGAAATATATTTCACATGCTGCTAATAACCAGATAGCACAATTTTTTTAAACAAATCGCAAATCTACATAGCATTGAATCCATTTGATGCTCATTGAACAAATTAAAAAATAAAGGCACACAAACAGATGAATATGACCTATACGGTATTGAAAACATTTGCTATATATTTGTATTGCAATATTTGTATAATGTGAAAAAAAAGTGCTAAAAACTAATACTACTATAGTATAATTATGTACTTTCTACAAAATATTTTACATAGATAGTATAAGGGCTATATTATCATAATTGCACACTTCTGTCCCTTCAATAAGAATAAAAATGCAAGTAGTGGAATTACAATTATAGTGTAAAGGAAAAGTTTTATTGTGTAAAGGAATAGATTTTCATACGGTAGACAACACCTGCTTCCTTCGAATTGTCATTTTTCCCATTTAGCAATCTGAAGTTTAATTGCATTTTTACCGTAGCTATTCAAATTGATACAAGCATTTTACAAGTGTCGAACAGATGCATCTTGATCTATATTAATTTCCCTTTCTTTTTAAAGACATGCGTAGCAGAGACAAATGAAATTAGGCCTGAAACGCGAGAATGTAAATAAAGATAAACTAATTCAAACCAATTAAGTCGAATTGTGCAAATGGTTAGTTTTGCAAGGCATTAAATGTAAGTGGTTTCAATTAACCCGAATTACGCACCAAGAGAATAAGTTCTCTAAGTGGTAAAATCACTGTCCTCTACATCGAACAGAGTTTCAAAGAGTGAGAGTTGAGAAACATTGCACTGAATCTCTACGCATTTCTTAGTTCTTAGAGTTAGGGTAAAACCCCAACATCACTGAATTGACCTGGAGGTCGGTGCGGGATCGGTTGCTAACTGATGGTGTATTGTATTTGTTTGGGTTGCTGCAGGTATTTCCAGCATTTGAAACATGGATGTTCGTCAAATACCTTCAAGACATGACTAACTCAATCATGAAGTATCTTACACGCAGTAATTGGAAACTATTTGACGCCTCAACCTCAAGGGAAGTCATAGCTATACCATCGTTATAATGCTTGCATCTCTGAAGGATTTGTATCCGTAAAATCATATTAGTCTAGATGTCCAACTCTATCTATACAAGGGCTACAATCTTAAAAATGTATTTAACAAGCTTACATATTTTTCATGCCCTTATGTTTTGATTTGATAAGTTTTAATAAAACAACAAGAACCGTGATGCTATAAATGCAATAAAAGTAGTAATTTGATAATTTTGCTTGTTGCTACTCTTTAACACAACTTCTTTGAACTAGAATTCAACGTTGACGGTTTTCCTTAAATATAAACCACTTTTACTTTGATTGATTCTCATTTCCTGCGTATCAATTTACAATACTTGATATTCAGAAACAATGAAAATTCGTCGGGTATCGTCACAGGGAGGAATTGCATTTCGATCATGAGAAGGAGTTTTTAAAAAACACTTGATTTGATCTTGTGAAACATGTTTGTGTGTGAAACACTGTTTGAAGCAAATTACCTTATTATCCAATTTCAATTCAATGTAAGCCTGCGATGTTGCCACGACAAAGTCTGTAGGATTATTGTACTTTATAACATTACCTTCTTCTTCTTTCCACTTAAATCAGTATCAAACTCATTTAATATTAAGTCACTACAAAAGTTTGAGATTTAAGCTTACATCACTAAATCATGCTATAACATTATTGTATTCTTAATTCTTCTTTTTTTATCCTAGTACAAATTTTACATCGAGTATTTTCAAGGTGTTAAAACAAATACGCACATATTTTATTTAAAAAAAAAAATCTAAAACACATCTTGCGTAAAATGTATCTCTTATTTCCATCTTTTAATCCCATGTTTTCATAGTCATGAATTTGAGATAATATGATTAATTTTTGAATCAAGAAAATATATGTGTCACGGCACATCAACTTGTGCATCATTGCGGGAAAAATAAATATTTAGAATCGGCCGGCAGGATTGCAAAATTGCAAAATGTCGTTATTTCGTTCAACGTTCTCACTATTGTTAAGATAACATGTGGGAGTACTTTTTTCATCTCATCGAAATTTGATTAAGTAAAACTTTTTTACATAGGTTTATGATTCAGATATTAATAATCGCAAATCTACATAGCATTGAATCCATTTGATGCTATTAATAGAGATATTAATAATCAGTTAATTGCAAATTAAACGGTAACGTATTAAGGCGCGTTACATGTGTGTTACAATTGCAAACTCGTGTAATTGGCCAATTAAACTTAGTGTAAAAACGGTATTATTCTATACCTTGTATAGCCAAGTGTGAAATAGGGGAAAGTGTGATATATCAAGTCATTCAAAACATAGAGAATGCAATTATTATCATTACACTGTTGGGAGTCAAGTGACTACAAATTTCTTTCACTTGATAATGAACAAAATACAAAGCCCTACAGGAGGAAAGACGAATAGGGAGACGCAGAAGCCATGTTATCTATCAGAATTACTCGCCGCGATAAACAGATAACAGGTAAATTGTCTTGCTGTTCATATTAGTACATGACTTATAGATTAAAGGTGTAAGTTCATATTTTAGGATGTGTAAAATTTACTTTTAACTGATTGATCTTGACCTCTGCAATGCATCCTGCAAGGTTTCAATCTTAGCAAGTGTCTAGTTTTCTCCAGAGAGGCAAAAGAAAGTATACAAAAGAAATAGAAAATAGGTATCCCAACTAATTTTTACATTCTGTGATATATCTCCAAAACTATAAAACATTTCGAGGCGAGATTTTGGATGTATTATCAGAATAATATGATCTTTGTTTGGCATTAAAAAATGCTACTTCCGGTGGACCCCTTGGGGATGAGAATGTGATCGGAACCTACACCTTTAACTGGAAAATTCAATTTGTGTCACAACAATTTTTAATTCGCCTTCATCATTTCTGTTCGGTGGTAATTACACTTTTCTATAAATAATTTGTAAATGCAGTAATAAAGATGCAATACAGAACAGACCCTTTATAACGTGTGATAAAGTCTTTGAATAAACTCTGTATTTCAATTACAATTGTTCTTTTAATAACGCTAGCACAATTCATCAACATCAAATCAGTCTAAGAAGAAGACGCTGTATTCACATTAAATTGTGGATTTCATAAAATATTGCGTAATAAGAATCTGGTAAGATCACTCGTCAACCTTTCTACTATAACAACAGTGATTTGAAGTGCATGGTATTACTTTAATAACGTGTTACCTTACAACTGGCAAAATAGCAATACGACTTGACAAGAGCATTTAGGAATCAGACCAGTGAAAATTATCAGAATTCTTCAAGGTAATAAAAGTAAAATCATTTCTATAGCTTAAAAACGTCAGCTAGAATTTATCATAGTCTCTGAACTGTACTATGTTGATCTTATATAGTTTAAATCAATGGCTTTAAACAGATATGTGCGACTGTTGAACTGTTCTCGTTAGTTTTTAAAAGAGTTGATTTTCTGACACAAAACATTGTTAACCCTATACAATAAACTATGTTATAAGTCAAAACCAATACCATTACTTTAACCCATTTCTTGTTGGTTCTACAATAAAGTTATTCTCAACTCTTATCACGACAGATCTTAATTACTTTAAATGTACATGGTATTGTAATAGACAACATATTTTGCGATGTCAATTATGAACTTAGTCTTTTAACAACACAATTGGCACGCATGCCAATAACAGGTCAGCCCTTGATTTTCACTTTTGAACCTTACGTCGATCACCACTCCATAGAATAAGGGAAAACAAGTTCAGCTTTTACAGATTTTAGAACCTCGGAACTTGATTAATTAAAAGTAAACGATGTAGAAAGTATTACATGTCCGTGAAAACGATTTTTTTAGACGAACCAATCAGACCTGATATTTTTGAAACACGGTGCTATAAAGCTCATTCTTCAATAAAGCGGTCAAGTTTGGTGTCAGAAGTTGTAAAATTTCAACTATTAATATTTCATGAAAAAAAAATACAAAATTTTAAAATCTAATGGCATTAGAAGAAGAAACAATACATGGGAGATTTAAAGAAAATCCCGCTTTTTTAACCTACCGTATCTGTCATCGCGTATCTTTTTGATCTCTTGTAAATTGTAAGTTAATGGGCAAAGCTGCATACTTGCCAACTTAATTTTTATTCTTAAATTAGCTCTTGGGCCCTTTCCATATACCATTATTCAGGCAGAGGTTATGCTTTGATTATTGATCAAATTAGCTTTACAAAATACTTTTCTATATAATTTGTTATGTATTTCAAAAAGCAACCCAGATGAGTGCCACAAACAGAAGCAAAAGAAAACCAATATTCAATCAATATGTAGGTTGTGATCTTAAATCCATATTGTTCGCAACATATTATACATAAGACACTTGCAGAGGGTATGACACATAGCATAGAAAAATTGAAATCTCTTCATATGGTTGAATTGACCATATTGCCTTTTGTAAAACATAGTAATCAAGATTGATGATCTCTTTAGTGACATGAAAAGTCATTTATCAATGCTACTCATATTAATAAATATGGGGTCCATTTTTATTGTTTTATATTTATCAAACGTATTGGATAAATAACCCGGAGTATTGTTATGATTGTTGTGTAGAATACAAATACAACTTATCAAAAGAGCAACAAAGTAGCCAGATATGCAAAAGTCCGGAAGGCTGTTGTGAATAGGGAAAGGGTATGACATGTATGAGGTTGGGTTAGGTTTTAGATGTTGATGTATCCGTGTACTAGCGAGGTGTTTGCGTCTAGCAAACGTGTACAGATGATTGTAAATGTCAAAGTATTATTAGATGTGAATTCAAACTATTTTCTTAGACTGAATCCATATTTGGAGATGTAAAATTGTTGATACTTGACAGCACAAGGACGTTTTTATTTATATCTGCAAGATACATGAGTGTACTACATCATCGAATAACTTACAAGGAAAAGTTTGTTTGATGAACAAGTGCCCATTTTCAAAATCCAATTTAAACTCCAAATAAACAATCGACATTGGCAAGGCTTGATAATATTATTAAATTCTACGTCCACGGTTATCTATAGATCACATTAATCTACTGATTCAAGTTCATATCAGCAAGCTTAGATAGGTACGGTGCAGATAATCCATATAAGCCATCCATTATATCACAATCTCTAAGGCAATAGCAGTATCTATTGTACTGACAGATGTTAGTACTAGCTGCCATCCTAGCCAATCGAAAATAGCATTATCACAATATATGAGTTCCACCTTCCTGATTTATCACCACCCAACGATTTATTATCTAAGCTTGACTGATAGAAAATTTGACACAAATTTACGTAATAAGCGTCGAAAATAATCTATATATAAACGCATCCTAGATTTTAAAGCATGTGCGATATTAAAATCCCAGGTGTCGTTTTGTCTCGTGACATTCTCGACTTTGTAGATGTTCTCAATTAACTCTATTGGATGCAGCAATCCATCATTTGAAAAGTCCATCTCGTGAAGTAATTTCCTGTAGCTTATTCTTAGATGAGTTTTTATTTCCCCTTTTAATAACAAGTATGAAAAAATAATATTGCCGGCATTGGGCGACATAAAAATCATTAATTTTATTATCAAGAAAAATACAATAAACATAGCGTGGATATGAGAATTGCTAGTGGACCAAATCAAAAGTAAAAATCCATAAATATACTACATAAGAATCCCGCTTTTACCTGACATTAGTGGTGTTATAAGTACTGCTTTATTTGAACGAACTAAGTTAATTACATAAAACACGTACATCTTGATTAAATTACATGTAAATCCTATTGTAATATATGTTACGATACTACTCATTTCCCTTATCAATCAATCCAATCTAAATTGGATAAGATATTAAGGGTAACGATGTTTATTATATATATTTAGAATGATGCATTATGATGAAATATACGGTACTAAAATAAATTAAGTGCAATTTAATATACACTTAGAAGAATAGTGTAACTTGAGTTAACACTGATGATATTTCAATATGCTGTACAATATTATTAAACTTGTTACAAACATCACTATAACCTTTACTCATTGATCCTTTGTTACTAAATTATTGGTGTTCATTGTCGTAATCATATTTTGAACTTCAGTACAGTAATTGAATTCGCGATACAGTCAATCATGAGTATTACACTTTCTTAAAACCCGGAAATAAATTACGCTTAAAGCTGCCAAATACTTCATAACCTGAATTAACTGTCTACATTGTATATTTTACTTCAGTAGAGCTTGACAATTTAA